>MU006795.1:306065-329336 GCA_010093635.1 Massarina eburnea CBS 473.64 | reverse complement strand
ATAAATAAGACGCTTTCTACTTCTAATAGAGTTCGCACTTATTAGTAGACTCTATTAGGTAACTGTAGAAACGTTAGCAAAATAAAAACAAGGTAAAGAAGAGCTAACACCTACTTAAGATAGCTGTACAGCCCTAGCTAATTTATACAGTTAATATAAGTACAGAAAGCCTCTTTAACATAACTAAACTCTTTATTATTACTGTTACTAATAATAAGATAGTTACTAACCTTGCAACGCAGCTTCTTGCGTAGAGGTTCCTTAGACTATAGATATAAATAGTAAGTAATAACGTAGAATAAGAAGCGCTGCAATAATATACTAGAGAACTGCCTTTATAACTATAATCCTTACTAGGATTTAGAGAGCTGCTGCCTTTACTAGCACTAGAACTAGAAGTAAGGTTAAAGAACGCTATTATGTAAGACTAAGAAAGCTAAGAAACAAGAGGGCAGCAACAGGGCGAGGTTAGGGAAGCTATAATAGGTAGAAGAAAGGTTAAGTAGAGAAAAGAGGATAGAAGAAGCTAAGAGTTTATGTAGTAGGGCCTTGCTAAGTAATAATACTAAGCTAACGCTGCAATAACACATAACTGTGCACAGACTAGAGCCTAAAGCGACTGCTAGACTATAATATTACATAAGCGCTAAGCTTAGAGTAATAATTAGCCTAATAACTAACCTTCTAATTATAAAAATTTTTTTTTGCGCACTACAGCTACTGTCTAAAATTACAATAGAAAACAATAGGAAAATAGTATAGGAGGGAGGTATATTATAGCTTAGGCTACGCCTGCGCCTAAAGGATAAGGCTTAGTTAGCGCAATAGAGTATATAGCCTTTAGATTGCCTTTAGGCCTCTTTTATTATAAATATTTATATTTGTTGCAGGAGCAGAGTACCTAATAAGAGCCTAGGACGCCCTGCTAGGAGCAGGGCTCCCTAAAGAGAACCTTAATTAGTTACTCTTAGGACAGGCTTGGATAAGAGCTTAGTAGTCACCTATTAGTAGCACTTTTATCTAATCTAGATTATCTCCTTTGTATATAGTCTAAGTTTTCACTCGTCTTCCTCTAAGATAGTAATCCTCTAATTAATTACCTAAACCTACTATTTCTAGCTTGTAATCCCTCTAACAGTTATAAGCCTAGCGCTTTAGGAAGCAGTAAACTTCTTCCTGCTAACTAAAGAGCTAGATAAGTAGCGTTTAGACGCTCTAATTAATCTTGTCTTTTAATTATACATTCCTACCTTATCTTATTTTGCGCTCTTGCAATTAACTTAACGTTATATCTAACGCTCTCTTTCCTGCAGGTACCTAGCAGCTTAAAGATTACACGAGCTAGCTAGAGTAGTATGCGCAGTTCTAATTCTATGCTCTTACTAAAGGCATATAGGAGCTCGTTAACCTAGAGATAGCTCTTATCGCTAACCTAGCTAACAAGGCACTAATCTTCCTAGTGCTAAGCGATAACCTAAGCTAAGTAGCTAAGTACAGTAACTAGCTAAATAAGTATAAAGCTTATATAAGTAACTAGTCTATATCTAGCGCACGTTTACAGAACCTCTAGACCTAGGTTACTACTACTATTAACTGTTATAGCTTAGGCTATACCTGCGCCTAAAGGATAAGGCTTAGTCAGCGCAATAGAGTATATAGCCTTTAGATTGCCTTTAGGCCTCTCTCGTTACAAATATTTATATTCTTATTAACACTTATTACAGTTCTACTTTAAGGCTAGTCTATTACATTAAATATTTGTTAAAACAGAGCTATAAAGAGATAGGATAGCTTCTAAATAGGCCCTGAACAATACTATCTTACAGCAAATACTTGCTACTCTCTAATCTCTTTAAACTTTGCAGAATAACGACTGCGCCGCGCTCTGCTAGCTTTAAGAATAACTTAATAAAGCCTGTAGAGCTATCTCTAACCTTGCTACTCTAGCCCTAGCAACTCCCTATTAGAATACTACAGACAATACTATCCCTTCTACCTCTATAGATAAGACACTAGCTAGTAATCTAACTAACATAGCTAACCTGCAGGTAGCACCTACAGCACTCCTCTTAGTTAAAGTTAAACTACCTAAGTCACGACAGAAACTACTGCCTGTAGGAACTTAGTTCGCTAGGGATTTAATCTCCTTTATAGCTTAGAAGGTTACTATAGAATACAAGCTCTAGGTTAATACTAAGTTTATTAGCAGCCTAACTAACTAGTTCGTGTTTATTTAAGGCAACTTTACGCTAATAGTCTAACACAAAGTAGCCCTGTACTATTAGTAAGGTAGGTTTAACAGGTAGTATAATTCTGTAAACTTCCTTATTTACCTAGAATTTCGCTACGCAGATGTCTACGCTAGGGAGAAGGCACAGGCACAGCTTAAAGGCCTCTACTAGTAAAAGGATAAGTCTTTCTCTAAGTTCCTAATCTACTTTAATACTACCCTGTAGTAGGCAGGAGGAATAGAGTAGTCTAATAAGCAGAAGTTAGGAAAGCTTTAACGCGCCTTTAATAAGAATATCTACACTATTGCCCTAAACTAAGGTATCTTCTATACTAATTATAACTAGGTAGTTTACGCTTACAGCGTAATTACAGTTAATATTAAGATAACGTAGCTAGAAAAGTAATACTAATCTTATTAGCTCTCTAGACTAAAGCTAGCCTAACTATAGCAAGATGCCTAAGGAGATGTTATTATGTCTCCTATGCAGGCGATAGGTAGCTAATCCTATAAAGGCTAAGGCAAGCAGCAAGCTAATTAGATTCTAGACAATCTTTTCTACTAGCGTAAGGAGAAGGGATAGTATATAAGATGCAGTTAGAGTAGACACGTTATAAGAGAGTATAGTAATACAGTAGTAGTAAATATAGTATCTTCTTAAGGAGGCTCTGTACTTACAGACGTAGTAAGCTATAGCACGTTAGAGAAAGAGTAGCCCCTGTTTTAGATGTAAAATAAGGGCAGTACAGGGATATTAGAGTAGAGGAGTAGTTAGACTACGAGACAGACAATAACGTAGCTAGTATTTTAGGGAAGATAGATAAGGCGCTATTTTAGGTCCTAGCCTTCTTAGAGAATGTGCTCTACGTTAACGTTCTAATTAACTTAGGCTACTAATGTTTCTGTGCAGTAAGTAAAGTAAAGGCGAATAAGATTAAGGTAGATTACTTAGAAATTCTACTACGTTGCCTTTACTAAGTAGCTAGACTTACGCAAGGACTAATAATTACTTAGATAGTAATTTTATCTTATAATATTAATAGTTAGCGTACACGGCTTGTAGGGTATATAATACTTAATCTAGATTACAATATAATATTTAGCCTTCTATAGCTTTAGTACTTTAGCGTTACCCTCTAGGCTAATTAAGAGACTCTAGAGATCGCCTAAGCATAAGGATTAGTAGTCTAGGAAACGCAGCAGCGCTAATAATACTTAAAACTAGTTACTACAGTCTTATCGCTAGCTCTTCTGTCCTAGGGCCTAGATAACCTCTAAAGGTAGCCTAACAGCACGCTTATTACAAATCTCTAAGACATAACCTAGGTTCTAGCTATTACGCTCCTAAGTAGAGGAAGCAATAAGAAAGAGCTTACTAAGAATAGTAAATGCCTCCCTAAAGAACTTAAGTCGTTCTAAGACTTATTTAATAAAGAGAAAGCAGTAGGTCTCCTACCTTACTAGGGCCAGATAGACTACTATGTAAAGCTAAAACTAAGACAAGACAGCTCTCTTCTAGAAGCCCTATAGGGCCCCCTGTACAGCATGCCAAGGGACTAACTTATTAAACTTTAGCAGTAACTTACAGGCCTACTTAATAAAGGCTAGGTATAAGTAAGTTCTTCCTCTGTAGGCGCGCCTGTTCTTATAGTAAAAAAGCTAGAGGGAGGATAGAGGTTATGTATAGACTACTGTAGCCTAAACGCGCTTACTAAGCAAGACTGCTACCTGCTTCTTTTAATTAAGGAGACTCTACGCACCTTGTCTACTGCTAAATAGTTTACTAAGCTAGACATTTAAGTAGCCTTCTACAAGCTCTGTATTGCAGAAGGAGATAAACCTCTTACAGCCTTCTAAACTTACTTTAGACTCTATAAGTAGCTTATCTGTCTATTTAGTCTTACAGGAGCTCCTGCTACTTTCTAAAGATACATTAACAGAGCGCTAAAGGAGGCACTTAGCCTATTTACTACTACGTACTTAGACGACGTACTTATCTATTTAAATAGAAGCCTTTAAGATTATATAGCAAAGGTAAAGTGTACACTAACACTCCTTAGTAACGCAGGCCTCTATCTTAATCTTAGAAAATGCTAGTTTGCTACAAAGACAGTTAAGTACCTAGGGTATATAGTTAAAGTAGGACAAGGCATCTACTCTAACCCTAAGAAAATTAAGGTAATTTGTAAATAGGAAGCCTCTACGTCTATACAAGGTGTTTAAAGCTTTGTAGGGTTTGCTAACTTCTATAGAGACTTTGTATTAAACTTTTCTAAACTAATAGAGCCCCTTTATTACCTTACGAAGAAGGATGTGCTGTTTTAATAGACAAATAACACTAAAAAAGCCTTCTAGAAGATTAAGAACGTCTTTATAGCGGGGCCGGCCCTTGTACTATAGGACCTAGAAAGGGACACGTTAGTAGAAACAGACTACTTAGGAGAAGTAACTAGAGGCTGCTTATTATAGCAGATTAATAGTGTTTAGTACCTAGTTGTATACTACTCTGCTAAGCTAACGCTAGCAGAGCAAAACTACACTATCTACAATAAAGAACTCCTTATAGTTGTTTAGTACCTAGTCGCCTAGATGCTAGAACTCTAGAGCGTTACTAAACCCTTTGTTATACTTACTAACTATAAGAACCTTAAGTACTTTACAAACACTAGAGTCCTTAGCAAAAGGTAGCACTAATAGGCAGAACTCCTTAGCTAGTTTAATTACGACCTCTGCTATCGCCTAGGATATTTAGCTAACAGGCCTAATGCCCTAAGTTAACAGGACTAGGACGTTAGAACCTTACAACTGCAGGAGGCTGCCCTAATAATACCCTAATTAATCTAGGTTGCAGTAGTAGAAGTAAGTAATAACAAAGTAACGCTAGGCTACTAAATATTTGTAGATAGGCACATCTAGGCTCTTTAGGACAAAGCTATTAAGGCTAACTCTAAATACACTATCTACTTAAAAGTAGTCTAGTAAGATAACTAGCAGTTTCCCCCTAGTGCAGACACGAGGTAGTAGATTAGTAACTGCTTAGTTAGCGCGCATAGAACTCTAATATAGCAAGGAGTTATATAGCTACTAGTATAGGAACCTTTTATAACAGCTATTATTTAGCGTGTA
Organism: Massarina eburnea CBS 473.64; assembly: GCA_010093635.1. Taxonomy (NCBI): domain Eukaryota; kingdom Fungi; phylum Ascomycota; class Dothideomycetes; order Pleosporales; family Massarinaceae; genus Massarina; species Massarina eburnea. The sequence goes on along the minus strand of MU006795.1, from coordinate 323,980 downwards.
CACAAATTAGGACTTGCAGGATACTTAGGGAAGAATACTACGTTCTAGCTAGTCTAGCGCAGCTACTACTAGGATAGGATATTAGAAGACGTAACCTAATACGTTAGGAACTGCTACTACTATAGAGCCTATATCTTAAGGAAGAAGCGCTAAGGACTCCTCTAACCTCTCCTAATTACAGATTAATTCTAGTCCTAAATCTTAATTAACTTTATAGTAGACCTTCCCTAAGCTACACTAACGTTACTGCGTTACCTGCTCGTTATTACAGACTAACTATCTAAGTTTATTTAGCTAGAGGTAATATATACTATAGAAGCTAAGGATTGTGCGTATAGGTTCTAAGACGTGTAGTAGCAATTTTATAGCTTCCCTTCTGCTATTATATTTAATAGAGGCTTAGACTAGCTAGGAACCTTCTAGAAAACACTGTGTAAGACTACAGGCATTAAGTAGCTGCTCTCTACGTTGCATTACCTATAAACTAACAGGGGCATAGAAAGGGCTAACTAGGAGGTCTAGGTAGTCTTAAGAATAATAGTGTACTTTAAGTAGATAGACTAGGCAGACTGCCTCCTAGCATGTTAACTTGCCTTAAATAACAGGGATTCTAGCGTTACTAGCGTTAGCCCTAACTTACTACTTAACAGCTATAACATTAACCTCCTACAATAGGTTAAGGTCCCTAAAACGTTAATAAAAACACTACAGGGCTGTACAGTCTACTTTGTTAACTATCTAAAGTAAGGAGTAGAACTAACTTAGGCTGCGATCGCTTTCCTGTAGTAGTAAATACAAGAGGCTACAAACTAAAGCAGATAACTAGTAGAACGTTTTAAGGTTAGAGATAAAGTGTAGTTTTCTATATAGAATGTTAAGATAAATTAACCTAGTAAAAAGCTAGATTTCCTGCAAAATAAGTACACTGTTACTAACGTCCTATCCCTACTTACTATAGTTCTTAATCTCCTAGAGAGCCTACACTAAACAGTCTATATTAACTTACTTAAGAGAGCTGTAGAGGACCTACTCCTAAGCTAGAAGCTAGTAGACGCAAGGCTAGGCCCTATAATTATACTAGAGGAGGACAACCTAACGCTAAATAAATAGGAGGTAGAGTCTATCCTTCGCGCTAAGAACGCAAGAGGAAGAGGTAAGCGCTAAGTACTTATAAAGTAGAAAGGCTAGGTAACGCTAACATAGTATCTACTAGAGGACTTTACAGACATAAAAGCCTTGCAGGAATTTAGAGAGAAATAGAGGGACGCATTACATTATAATAGACCCTAGAGGCAGGCAAAAAGGAAACTAAAACAGGTTTTATTAAAGACAGGCACAAGCCTAACCTTGTAAGGAGGCTAGGACGAAGAAACCTAGAAGGCAGGCTAAACTACTACAAGACTAGTAAAAGCTACTAGAATTACTAAAGGAGCTAACGCTCTAACTACTAAAACTACTAGAAGGGCAGGCGCTCTAACTAACACTAAAACTAAAACTACTAGCAAGGCTCTAACCTTAATAAAGAGGAGCGTCCTAGGGACCCTAACTAGACGACCCTTAATAAGGATCGTCTAACTCTAACTCTAACTTATCTAGAGCTAACTTGTACACAGTCTTAGATAATAACTTATTATCCTAAGCATTAGTATCTAGGACTTACAGAGTTACCCTAGAGCTACTAAGAAGACGCTAAGCCTAGTTACGTGCAGCGTAACGTGCAGCTTAATTAATAGAATATAACTACTTTAGCGACAGCTAACTAACATAGAGAGTCCTGCTGTTACTAGAATAACTATAACTAGAGCTAAGCACACTAGCGTCCTAACAGTAACTATTAAAAAGGTAGGGATTATCCTGTAGATAGGTATTAAGACCTTAGGTACTAGAAGGAAGAGGAGACAGCGTGCGCTTATAAGGGCGCAGATAGCAGAGGACGTAATTAGCACGACAAGAAGGAGGTATTACAGGCAACCTAGTAAATAGGTCGAAGGCAGGCACTAGAAGACCTGTAAATAGATTAAATTAGAGAGACAAGGACGCAGAGGATGCTAACAGCTAACTAGAGAAAGGATTAAACTAGGTACTACTAGGAGTTAATAGCAGAGAATACGCAGACAGAGGCGCTAGAAAGGCAGGCAGAGTAGGAGCTAGGGCTAGGCAGGTAGTATTTATTACCTTTAACTCTTTCTAAAAGACATGTTAGCAACGTTAAACTAACAGAGACAGGAAGTCTACTTATAAGCATCTTAACTTAAACACTCTACAGACTCTTAGTCTACTTACTTACTTACTTAAGATAATAATAAGTTAGATTAAATTACTACTTAACCTAATAGTGCGCGTCCTAAATGCAGCAGTCTTAATCCTAAAACGTGCGCTGCATAGTAGTTACTATATTGCAGATATTATAGTTTACAGTAGTTAGAGCTCTAATAGCGCTAGGCAGTAACAGTAATAAAGATAACTTAATAACAAGAGCGTTTAAGAACAGATCGCTAGAAGCTGTAGCAGAGAGGTCTAGCAGAGCTAGAGCAGATAGGTTATATTTAACAGGAGAAAGACCTATTTATAATGCCTAAAGCGCATACTTATACGCGACCTTCTAATTATAACAGAGTATCTTAAACTCTTAGTTAAAGCGTAGGTGCTGCCTAGACTTTTTACTAGCGCTCTAAACAATTATGCCCTTTAACACTATATAGGTGTTACTGTTCTAATAGTATTTATTAGTATATTTAACGTAGCGACGCGTGCAGGCACAGAGATTAAGGTTAGAGGCTAGAAGGGGATCTAGCTACGTGCATAAGGCTTTCTGCTTCTAACAAGGTTTATACTTGTTAGTAGACTTTATTAGGTAGCTATAGAAACGTTAGTATAATAAAAACAAGGTAAAGAAAGGCTAACACTTACTTAAGATAGCTATACAGCCCTAACCTGTTTATACAGCTAACATAAGTATAGAACTCTTCTTTAATATAACTAAACTCCTTGTTATTACTATTACTAATAAGAAGGTAGGTGCTAACTTTACAACGCAGCTTCTTGCGTAGAGGAGACTTAGGCTACAGACATAAATAGTAAGCTAAGACGTAAAACTAGGAGTGCTGTAATAATATACTAAGGATCTGCGCTTACGACTACAATCTCTACTAGGATTTAGAGAGCTGCTGCCTCTACAGCTACTAGAACTAGAAGTAGGGTTAAGGGACGCTATTATAAGAAACTAAGAAAAGCTAAGAAACAGTAGGGCGAAGACGGGGCGAGGTTAGAGACGTTGCGATAGGTAGAAGAAAGGTTAAGTAAGGAAAAGAGGACAGAAGGAGCTAAGAGTCTGTGTAGTAGAGCCTTGCTAAGTAATAATGCTAAGCTAACGCTATAATAACATATAACTGTGCATAGACTAGGGCCTAAAGTAACTACTAGACTATAACATTATATAAGCGCTAAGCTTAGAATAACAATTAGCTTAATAACTAACCTTCTAATTGTAAAAAATTTTTTTTTGCGCACTACAGCTGCCGTCTAAAATCACAGTAGAAAGTAACAGGAAAATAGTATAGGAGGGGGGTATATTATAGCTTAGGCTATGCCTGCGCCTAAAGGATAAGGCTTAGTTAGCGCGATAGAGTATATAGCCTTTAGATTGCCTTTAGGCCTCTCTTGTTACAAATATTTATATTCTTATTAACACTTATTGCAGTTCTACTTTAAGGCTAGTCTATTATATTAACTTATTACTCTATGTACTAGCTATAATAACGCTCCTAGAAGATAACACAGTTACATTACAAGCTCTTATTAAGTATCTTAAGAAAGAATTATCTCTTACTAACGCTAGCACGATAAATCTTATACGCTAGCAATACTAGGCTTACCTTAAGAAGGCTAAGCTAGGACACTAAGATTCTAAGACCTAGTATTGTAAATAGAGCGCGCTCTACGCTAAAGCGAAAGCCTACAAGGTTATAGAGATTAAAGGGCAGCTCGCTGCGTAGGACTTTCTTAACGCAATTTCTTACAGAATAGCTCTAGACTAGGCGCAGGGAGCTCTCTAGGTAATGCTCTAGGCTATAGTGCTTAGGTAACTAATAGCTACTCTTAATTAGCTTAGAAGAGTATTCTCTACTCTTCTACAAGAACACGCGTTGCGTACGTTAATAGGTAACAGTGCAGGGATCTTTGCTATACTAGGCAGAAGATTACTATCTAAGCTGCTAAATAGATTAGGCTAGCCTCTCTCTAATTAGAATTAGAGCAGGGGAGGGGCTAATAAGAAGCTCTGCCTGTGCGAAAGGAAGCACAAGTAGACTCTAATTATATGCTAGAAGCTTAAATTAGCGATTACAGGAAAGCTAATTAGGCTTTTAAAACCTGTACGTTAGAAGATCCTTAATAATCTCTACACTAAGCTATAGAAGGATCTCTAAGCGCAAATTAAGGCAAAGAAAGGTTAGACAATCCTAATAAATGCACCTAATTAGCCTAGCACTAAGTACCTAGGTAGTATTATTACTACCCTAATTAATCTAGCCTTAATATAAGGAGCTTTGCCTAGCGTGTACTTAACAATAGATTTCTCTACACACTCTCTCTCTACGAGTACTATTCTAGACAATAGAGCAGCCGTACACCTTATTAATAGCTTAGACCTCCTAGTCCCTAGTACCTTTAAGGTTGCTAAGGAGCTGCGCACTGTTAAGGCTAGAATACAGGCCTTTCTAATCCTAGAAGTAAGTACTTATATACTTAAAGGAATTATTAATAGCCTACAGGGTGCTTCTACTAAGGACCTTACGCTTAACAACGTAGCTGTAGTTAAAGGATTTTATATTAATATTATCTTAGAAGCTCGTCTATAGTAGAAAGGAGTGTAGTACCTTAGGCTTAATAACACGCTAAGAGCAGGAAATCTGTTAAAGAGTGTAGTGTTAGCTACTCTAAAGCGTAAACATAACCTTATATTTGTTAAATACAAGCCTGTTTCTGTTTACCCTGTTATAATAAGCGTAATACTAACTAGTTACACGCTCTAATTATAGCACACATATCTATAAGCAGATACTAAAGAGTTATAGTATACTAGATTAGGTTACCTTAGGCTAGAAGCTCTACGTGCTCTTGTAAGTAAAGCGCGCAACGTATAGATTAAAGGAATTAGTTATAAGTAGTATAAGTACTACGCAGTTATGCACGCGACGCAGGTAATCTTAAGGTAATTAAAAGAATAATTACCCTAGCTGTACTAGAGAGTCTCTTAGGACCTATTTAACATGCCTAGCAGGAGGCTCTATAAATAGTAGTTGCTTATCCTAAAGTGTAATTATAGTAGGAAGCTCTATAACTAGAATCTGCAGTATAAATCTCTCCTAGAGATTATAAGAGTATTTAAAAGCTTTGCAAGCTTCCTACAGACGCGATATAAGCTTGCAATCTATAAAATACAATAGGATAATAACGTTATAACGCTCTCTTAGCGTAAGAAATCCTAATTTAAGCTCTAGGTAGAGGAGAACAGGATTAAAATTAAGCCCTTGCCTCCTTATACACATAAGCTAAACGGTAGAGCAGAGAGAGCTAGCTAAGAGATTATAGAGAAAGTAATTAAGATAAGGATAGCAGCAAACCTCTCTAAGAAGCTCTAGCTAGAGGTAGTAGACGCTGTAGTATAGCTCTACAATATAAGCTCTACGCGCGCACATAAGATAAGATTACTAAACAAGGTACTAGATAGTTAGACGCGTTAGTACTTCTACTAGTACAAGCCTAAGCCTATAAGATAGGTAATAGTAGATCTACGCCTAGATTAGAGTAGCGTATACGCCTATAGCTGTTGCGTATACCTATTAAACAGAGAGCGCACTACTAGGCGTAATAAAAGAGAATTTAAGGTAATCTCTAGAGGCTATATTAGGTATCTTATAGGCTATAAAGCTTTAAATATCTACAGAATATAGGTCTCTACGCTTAACTAGGTAATTACAACGCAGAACGTAACCTTTAATAAGACGCTCTTCTATTAAGGAAATAATTAAGAGATTAATAAAGAAGACGCTATTAAGATTGTTAACGTTCTATACAAAAACGAGATTATTAATGTTAGAGAAGCTCTTAAGGAGCTAGTCTTTAACGAACTAGAAGAGTAGCAAGAGGATGTAGGGGTTCCTTTAACTACTAAGTAGTAGCTTAAAGGTACTAAGGCTAGTAAAGTAGAATCCTCTAGTAGCTAACTAGAGGATTAAGCTCTGCTAAGTATAGCAGGTACGCAGGTAACGCGCTTAGCTAGTAAGTTATAGAGAGTCTATAAAGAGTAGAAGGAGCTTCCTACAGGCCTTCTTTCCCTAGAAGCTACACTATTACTAGAGAGCCCTAGGGTAGGCAGTCTCCTATTAGGAGATTGTAGTAATTTGCCTAGCAGTTACTAGGACACGCGTTTAACTAGAGATAGAGACAAGCTAGAGTTATAGAGACTAACGTCCTGCCTAGCTAAGCGAAGCTTAGCAGTACCTAGTCTAAGCCCTAAAGATAATCTATCTCCTACTTTAGGCGAGACTGTGCACAGATTAGTTAAGCTACTAGAGGTAGACTAATAATTACTAGAGTAGCTAGAGTTAGCTACTTAAGTACCTCCTAAACGCAAGTATGTAAAGCGCGTCTAAGGCCTTTCTACGTAAATAAGCTGTAGGCACTATAGAGAGGATCTAGATAATCTAGAGAGTAGAGGAAGCGCTAGTGTGCACGCACTAATGTACTTAGAAGCTAGGAGCTCTAACTTTAGGTACACCTACTTCCTAAGAGTAGAGGATCTCTACTCTTAAGATAAGGAGCTTAAACTACTATATTTAGTAGTAGCTACGGCCCTTAACAGGCTAGCAGAAGCTCGCATCTACAGAGATAAGTTTCTAAGAGAGCCTTAAGGATAGAATAAGCTCTATTTACACTGATTTAGTAAGCTGTTTAGGCAAGTAGCTTAAAAAGAGATAGGCACGCTCCTTAAGAAGGACACGTAGGAAGAGGTTAATTAGAATAATTACTCTATTAGGCTTTTACTGCTTAAATAGGTATTTATATATAAGATTAATAAGGACAGGTACTTTATTAAGTATAAGGCTAGGATAGTAGTATAAGGAGATCTCTAGGTAATTAACTTACTACAGTTAACCTACGCTACTACGCTCGTAGCAAGGTCCTTTAGAACAGTAATAGTAATTACTGTAGAGTTTAACCTAGAGATCTAGCAGTATAACGTAGTAGGAGCTTTCCTAAATACTAAGATTAGTAAGGCTAGAGAACTAGTGTTCTATAATCTCCCTAACAGTTTTAAGAAACTTAGAAAGATTATAGCACTTAAACGAGCACTGTACAGGCTGCGCGATTTACTACTACTCTAGTACAGAGAATTCTCTATAACACTTACTAAGCTTAGGCTTATAGCGTCTAAAGAGGAGCCTTATTTATTCTTTAACAAAGAGCAGCGTATTATACTACTGTTCTACATAGATAACGTCCTGCTCTTGTTTAACAGGCATAACAAGCTTAAAGCTAGTTAGCTAATTAAATTAATTAAGGAATGCTATAAGCTGCAGGAGCAGGGAGCTATACACTAGTTTCTAGGAATTAAAGTAATTAGGAACTAAGTAGCGCAGATAATTGTACTCGTTTACAATACCTACATTAACAAGATTACTAAGAAATACAATCTTACTAATATAGGTTAGTTTCCTAAGGTTCCTCTCCCTTCTACTAAGCTCGTTAAGCACACTAGGGAAGCTTTAAAAAAGGAGGTAAAGACTTATTAAGAGCTTGTTAGATCTGCCTTATACACAGCTATTATAATTAGACCTAACATAGCTTACGCTACCTCCTAGCTCTTCTAGTTCCTTGTTAATCTAAGCGAAAAGCACTTAGTAGCAGTTAAGTAGACAATTAAGTACCTGTACTAGACGCGCTTTTAAGTAATTATCTATAGTAATTATTAAGGGCCTAAGCTCTCTATATATAGAGACGCGTCGTTTACTAATAATTCTAAGACTAGGCAATTATTACATAGATATATAATAAGCTTGTTTAGTAGATTAATCTTGTAGAAAGCAGCCTAGTAGCCTACAGTAACTACCTCTACTACTAAGGCTAAGCTAATTACTATAGAATATATTGCTAAGGAATCTATAGCTATAAAACGATTGTTTTATAAGCTTACGCTCTCCCTAAACACTATTTAGAAAATCTTCTATAATAATTAGTAGATAATTAAGCTTGTAGTAAGGGCTAGTAAGAGGATTACAACGCGCTTACGACACGTTAATATCTAGAATATATAGTTACAGTAGGAGTACGCTAGAGGATTATTTAAACTAGAGTACTTGCCTACTACTAACATGCTAGCTAACAGGCTTACAAAATACCTAAGTAAGTAAAAGTTTTAGAAGTTTAGAGAGCTTCTAGGACTTTAGAGCCTAGAGTAACAGATTACAGAATTAGTGTAAAAGAAGAGTAAGAAGGTAGAGATAGAGTTAATTCTAGGGGCGCGACTCCTCTTACTGCGCGAATTATTGTATAGAGAGAGTATAAGCCTCTCTCCTCTAGGCTAAGTAATCCTAGTAATTATATAAGGTTAGATAACTTTACTAGGAGTTTAGCGTACTACTTACGCAGCGTAGCCTTATCCTAGAGAGCGCTAGAGCCTCTATCCCCTACACCTAAAGCGCCTACCTCTTCTTCTACTTTAAATAGATTTGCTATAAGCGTGCGTACTACTATGCGCAGGGTGTAAGCCTACTATAAATACATTAATATAATAATTACAATCTACGCTATAAAGATTAATCTTACTAAGGTAGTAGCACTATCCTCTAGCTAGGTAACTAGCTGCTTAGTATAGTAGCTAATATATAGTAGACTACACTACGCTTAGTATAGTAATTACGTAAAAAACGTCTAAGAAGAGCTTATAGCGCCCTGCACTTATACCTAGAGGTATACTACTAGCAATACGTACTACGTAACGCGTTATAGTAGTTACTAAGTAACTAGCTAGTAATAGCTAACGTAATATACGCGCTGTATAATATAGTATAATACGTACTACGTATTAGGTAGAGAGTAGCTAGAGCTCTCTTTATAAGACTCTTAGAGGTCTCTGCACGCGCGTAAGTAGTAGCCTTAGTAGTAGTAGCCTTAGTAGTAGTAGCTTTAGTAGTAGCAGCCTTAGTAGTAGTAGCTTTAGTAGTAGTAGTAGTAGTAGTAGTAGTAGTAGTAGTAGTAGTAGTAAGAGCAGCGCTGTCCTTAGATAGATAACTGCGCTTCCTACTAGTAGAAGTAGAGAGTAAGAGAGAAGGCAGAGGTAGAGAGAGAGAGTAGTAAGTAGCGTAGGCAGCGTAAGTAGTAGTAGTAGCAGTATAGTGCGTAGTCTTAGAGTTTAAGAACTACGTTACTAGTTAGTATACGCTATAAGTAGCGTAATCCTAGGATTATTACAGGAGTTAAAGAAGAGCTTAGTATATACGCAGGCTATTATAGTAATAGTAAAGAAGAGAAGGTTAGAAAGAGTAGGAGTTTCCTATGTAAATAGCTTGTAAGTAAGTAAATAAAAGCAAATTGCACCTTACTACTACTATAGTTACCTACTACGCTAAGCTCTTAATTAAGTAAATAGAAGAGCGCAGTAATAGGTGTTACTACGCTTATTTCTATTTACCTAGAGAGTGTATTGCAGGAGCAGAGCACCTAATAAGAGCCTAGGATGCCCTGCTAGGAGCAGGGCTCCCTAAAGAGAACCTTAATTAGTTACTCTTAGGACAGGCTTAGATAAGAGCTTAGTAGTTACCTATTAGTAGCACTTTTATCTAATCTAGATTATCTCCTTTGTATATAGTCTAAGTTTTCGCTCGTCTTCCTCTAAGACAGTAATCCTCTAATTAATTACCTAAACCTACTATTTCTAGCTTGTAATCTCTCTAACAATATTCTTATTAACACTTATTGCAGTTCTACTTTAAGGCTAGTCTATTACACTTCCTAAAATATAATATATATTTATAAGTAATAGATAGATAGAGAGATAAATGTATATTAAAATTACTACTTAAGATAGCCTAAACTACCTTCTATCTCTATAACCTCTATTTCTATATTATGCGTTACTTACCCTTACCTTATATAAATAATTCTATCTCTATCTCTATCTCTATCTCTATCTCTACTAGAGCTACTACATATATTACATATCCTACCTCCTCTAACCTACTACCTAACTAATATAAGGTATAAAATATAATAATTAAGGATATATAAACGCTAAAGGTAGTACTATTTAATAATAATAATAATAATAATAACTCTTATCTACACGATGCTGCACAACTATAATATATTAAACCTACTCTACCTAGTTTACAGCGCAACGACCCTGACCCTAACCTAGACTCTAACCTACCTAAAAAAGAAAAAGTAAAATAAATAAATTAAATCGAACTGCTTACACACTTGTTAGAGGGATCACGAGCTAGAAATAGTAGGTTTAGGTAATTAATTAAAGGATTACTATCTTAGAGGAAGACGAGCGAAAACTTAGACTATATACAAAAGAGATAATCTAGATTAGATAAAAGTGCTACTAATAGGTAACTACTAAGCTCTTATCTAAGCCTGTCCTAAGAGTAACTAATTAAGGTTCTCTTTAGGGAGCCCTGCTCCTAGCAGGGCGTCCTAGGCTCTTATTAGGTGCTCTACTCCTGTAACATACCTCCTAGGTAAATAGAAATAAGCGTAGTAATACCTATTACTACGCTCTTCTATTTACCTAATTAAGAGCTTAGCGTAGTAGGTAACTATAGTAGTAGTAAGGTATAATTTGCTTTTATTTGCTCGCTTACAAGCTGTTTACATAGGAAACTCCTACTCTTTCTAACCTTCTCTTCTCTACTATTACTATAATAGCCTGCGTATATACTAAGCTTTTCCTTAACTCTTATAATAATCCTAGAATTACGCTACTTATAGTATATACTAACTAGTAACGTAGTTCTTAAACTCTAAGACTACGCGCTACGCTGCTGCTGCTACTACTTACACTACCTATACTACTTACTACTCTTCCCTCCTGCCTCTACTTTCTTCTCTACTCTCTACTCCTGCTAGTAGGAAGCGCAGTTATCTATCTAAGGACGCTACTGCTCTTACTACTACTACTACTACTACTACTACTACTACTACTACTACTACTACTACTACTAAAGCTACTACTACTAAGGCTACTACTACTAAAGCTACTACTACTAAGGCTGCTACTACTAAGGCTACTACTCGCGCGCACGTAGAGACCTCTAAGAGTCCTATAAAGAGAGCTCTAGCTACTCTCTACCTAATGCGTAGTATGTATTACACTATATTATATAGTATATACGTTACGTTAGCTATTACTAGCTAGTTACTTAGTAACTACTATAACGCGTTACGTAGTATATATTACTAGTAGTGTACCTCTAGGTATAAGTATAAGGCGCTATAAGCTCTCTTTAGACGTTTTTTACGTAATTGCTATACTAAGCGTAGTGTAGTCTGCTGTATATTAGCTACTATACTAAGCAGCTAGTTACCTAGCTAGAGGATAGTGCTACTACCTTAGTAAGATTAATCTTTATAGCGTAGATTATAATTATTATATTAATATATTTGTAGTAGGCTTACACCCTGCGTATAGTAGTACGCACGCTTATAGCAGATCTATTTAAAGTAAAAAAGAAAGTAAGCGCTTTAGGCGTAGAGGATAGAGGCTCTAGCGCTCTTTAGGATAAGGCTACGCTGCGTAAGTAGCGCGCTAAACTCCTAGTAGAGTTATCTAACTTTATATAATTACTAGGATTACTTAGCTTAAGAGAGAGAGGCTTATACTCTCCCTGTATAATAATTTGCGCAGTAAAGAGAGTTACGCCCCTAGAATTAACTCTATCTCTACTTTCTTACTCTTCTTTTACACTAATTCTGTAATCTATTACTCTAGGCTCTAAAGCCTTAGAAGCTCTCTAAACTTCTAAAACTTTTACTTACTTAGGTATTTTGTAAGCCTGTTAGCTAGCATATTAGTAGTAGGCAAGTACTCTAGTTTAAACAATCCTCTAGCGTACTCCTGCTATAACTATATATTCTAGATATTAACGTATTACAAGCGCGTTGTAATTCTCTTACTAGCCTCTACTACAAGCCTAATTGTCTGCTAGTTATTACAGAAGATTTTCTAAACAGTGTTTAAGGAGAGCGTAAGCTTATAAAATAATTATTTTATAGCTATAGATTCCTTAGTAACATGTTCTATAGCGATTAGCTTAGCCTTAGTAGTAGAGGTAGTTACTGTAGGTTACTAAGCTACTTTCTACAAGATTAATCTACTAAATAAGCTTATTATGTATCTATGTAACAATTGCCTAGTCTTAGAATTATTAGCAAATAACGCGTCTCTATATATAGAGAGCTTAGGCCCTTAATAATTACTATAGATAATTACTTAAAAGCGCGTCTAGTACAGGTACTTAATCGTCTGCTTAACTGCTACTAAGTGCTTTTTACTTAGATTAATAAGGAACTAGGAGAGCTAGAAGGTAGCGTAAGCTACGTTAGGTCTAATTATAATAGCTGTATATAGGGCAGATCTAACAAGCTCTTAATAGGTCTTTACCTCCCTTTTAGAAGCTTCTCTAGTATGCTTGACAAGCTTAGTAGAAGGGAGAGGAACCTTAGGAAACTAACCTGTATTAGCAAGATTGTATTTCTTAGTAATTTTATTAATATAAGTGTTATAAACGAGTGCAATTATCTGCGCTACTTAGTTCCTAATTACTCTAATTTCTAGAAACTAGTGTATAGCTCCCTGCTCCTGCAGCTTATAGCGTTCCTTAATTAATTCAATTAGCTAACTAGCCTTAAGCTTGTTATGCCTATTAAACAAGAGTAAGACATTATCTACGTAGAACAGTAGTATAATACGCCGCTCTTCGTTAAAGAATAAATAAGGCTCCTCTTTAGATACTATAAGCCTAAGCTTAGCAAGTATTGTAGAGAATTCCCTGTACTAGAGTAGTAGTAAATTGCGCAGCCTGTACAGTGCTTATTTAAGCGCTACAATCTTTCTAGGTTTCTTAAAACTGTTAGGGAGATTATAGAACACTAGTTCCCTAGCCTTACTAATCTTAGCATTTAGGAAAGCTCCTACTACGTTGTACTGCTAGATCTCTAGGTTAAACTCTGTAGTAATTACTATTACTATTCTAAAGGACCTCGCTGCGAGCGTAGCAGCGTAGGTTAACTATAATAAGTTAATTACCTAGAGATCTCCTTGCACTACTATCCTAGCTTTACACCTAATAAAGTACCTGTCTTTATTAATCTTGTACGTGAATACCTATTTAAGTAGTAAAGGCCTAATAGAGTAATTGTTCTAATTAACCTCTTCCTACGTGTCCTTCTTAAGGAGCGTGCCTATCTCTTTTTAAGCTACTTGCCTAAATAGCTTACTAAATTAGTATAAATAGAGCTTATTCTATCCTTAAGGCTCTCTTAGAAACTTATCTCTATAGATGTAAGCTTCTGCTAGCCTGTTAAGGGCCGCAGCTACTACTAAATGTAGTAGTTTAAGCTCCTTATCTTAAGAGCAGAGTTTCTCTACTCTTAGGAAGTAGGTGTGCCTAAAGTTAGAGCCCCTAGCTTCTAAGTACATTAGTGCGTGCACACTAGCGCTTCCTCTACCCTCTAGATTATCTAGATTCTCCTTATAGTGCCTATAGCTTGTTTGCGTAAGAGAGCCCTAGACGCACTTTACATACTTGCGTTTAGAAGGTACTTAAGTAGCTAACTCTAGCTACTCTAGTAATTATTAGTCTACCTCTAGTAGCTTAACTAATCTGTGTACAGTCTCGCCTAAAGTAGGAGATAGATTATCTTTAGAGCTTAGACTAGGTGCTGCTAAGCTTCGCTTAGCTAGGCAGGACGTTAGTCCCTGTAACTCTAGCTTATCCTAATCTCTAGTTAAACGCATGTCCTAGTAACTGCTAGGCAAATTACTACAATCTCTTAATAGAAGACTGCCTACTCTAAGGCTCTCTAGTAATAGTGTAGCTTCTAGGGAAGGAAAGCCTGTAGAAAGCTCCTTTTACTTTTTATAGACTCTCTATAACTTGCTAGCTAAGCGCGTTACCTATAAACCTGCTATACTTAGTAAAGCTTAATCCTCTAGTTAGCTACTAGAGGATTCTACTTTACTAGCCTTAACACCCCTAAGCTGCTGCTTAGTAGTTAAAAGAACCCCTACATCCTCTTACTACTCTTCTAGTTTGTTAAAGACTAGCTCCTTAAGAGCTTCTCTAACGTTAATAATCTCGTTTTCGTGTAGAACGTTAACAATCTTAATAGCATCTTCTTTATTAATCTCTTAATTATTACCTTAATAGAAGAGCGTCTTATTAAAGGTTACGTTCTGCGTCGTAATTACCTAGTTAAGCGTAGAGACCTATATTCTATAGATATTTAAAGCTTTATAGCCTACAAGATACCTAATATAGCCTCTAGAGATTACTTTAAATTCTCTCTTATTACGCCTAGTAGCGCGCTCCCTATTTAATAAGTATACGCGACAGCTGTAGGCGTACACGCTACTCTAATCTAAGCGTAGATCTACTATTACCTATCTTACAGGCTTAGGCTTATACTAGTAGAAATACTAACACGTCTAACTATCTAGTACCTTATTTAGTAATCTTATCTTATATGCGCGCGCAGGGCTTATGTTATAGAGCTATACTACAGCGTCTACTACCTCTAGCTAGAGCTTCTTAAAGAGGTTTACTATAATCCTTATCTTAATTGCTTTCTTTATAATCTCTTAGCTAGCTCTCTCTGCTCTACTGTTTAGCTTATATGTGTAGGGAGGCGAGGGCTTAATTTCAATCCTGTTCTCCTCTGCCTAGAGCTTAAATTAGGATTTCCTACGCTAAGAGAGCGTTGTAACATTATTATCCTGTTATATTTTATAGATTGTAAGCTTGTATTACGTCTGTAGGAAGCTTGCAAAGCTTTTAAATACTTTTATAATCTCTAGGAGAGATTTATACTACAGATTCTAGTTATAGAGCTTCCTGCTATAATTATACTTTAGGATAAGCAACTACTATTTATAGAGCCTCCTGCTAGGCATGTTAAATAGGTCCTAAGAGACTCTCTAGTATAGCTAGGGTAATTATTCTTTTAATTACCTTAAGATTACCTACGTTACGTACGTAACTACGTAGTACTTACACTACTTATAACTAATTCCTTTAATCTATACGTTGCGCGCTTTACTTATAAGAGTACGCAGAGCTTCTAGCCTAAGGTAACCTAATCTAGTATACTATAACTCTTTAGTATCTACTTGTAGATATATGCGCTATAATTAGAGCGTGCAACTAGTTAGTATTATACTTATTATAATAGAGTAAATAGAAATAGGCTTGTATTTAACAAATATAAGGTTATGTTCACGCTTTAGAGTAGCTAATACTACGCTCTTTAACAGATTTCCTGCTCTTAGCGTGTTATTAAGCCTAAGGTACTACACCCCTTTCTACTATAGACAAGCTTCTAAGATAATATTAATATAAAATCCTTTAACTACAGCTACGTTGTTAAGCGTAAGGTTCTTAGTAGAAGCACCCTGTAGGCTATTAATAATCCCTTTAAGTACACGAGTGCCTACTCCTAGGATTAAGAAGGCCTGTGTTCTAGCCTTAACAGTACGCAGCTCTTTAGCAACCTTAAAGGTACTAGAGACTAAGAGGTCTAAGCTATTAACAAGGTATAGGGCTGCTCTATTGTCTAGGATAGTACTTATAGAGAGAGAGTGCGTAGAGAAATCTATTATTAAGAACACGCTAGGCAAAGCTCCTTGCATTAAGCCTAGGTTAATTAAGGCAGTAATAATACTACCTAGGTACTTAGTACTAGGCTAATTAGTTGCATTAGTTAGGATTATCTAGCCCTTCTTAGCCTTAATTAACGCTTAGAGATCCTTCTATAGCTTAGTATGCAGATTGTTAAGGATCTGCTAACGTGCGTGTTTTAGAAGCCTTTTAGGTTTTCCTATAATTACTATTTTAAGCTTTTAGTATATAATTAGGAACTATAAATGCTTCCTTCTATACAGGTAGAGCTTCTTATTAGACCTGCCCCTGCTCTAGTTTTAGCTAGAAGAGAGCTAACCTAATCTACTTAGCGTCTTAGATAACAATCTTCTACTTAATGTAGCAAAGATCCCTGCGCTATTTCTAGTTAATATACGCAACGTGTGTTCCTGCAGGAGAGCAGAAAATACTCTTCTAAGCTAATTAAGAGTAAGTATTAGTTCTCTAAGCACTATAGCCTAAAGTATTAATTAGAGAGCTCTCTACGCCTAGTCTACAGCTATTCTATAAGAAAGCGCGTTAAGAAAGTCCTACGTAGTAAGCTGCCCTTTAATCTCTATAACCTTGTAGGCCTTTACTTTAGCGTAGAGCGCGCTCTATTTATAATACTAGGTCTTAGGATCTTAGTGTCCTAGCTTAGCCTTTTTAAGGTAAGCCTAGTATTGCTAGCGCATAAGATTTATTGTGCTAGCGTTAGTAGAAGATAATTCTTTCTTAAGATACTTAATAAAAGCTTATAACGTAACTATATTATCTTCTAGGAGCGTTATTATAGCTAGTGCGTAGAGTAATAGGTTAATAGTAGTAGTAACCTAGGTCTAGAGGTTCTATAAGCGTACGCTAGACATAGACTAGTTACTTAAGTAAGCTTTATACTTATTTAGCTAGTTACTGTACTTAGCTACTTAGCTTAGGTTATTACTTAGCACTAGGAAGATTAGTGCCTTATTAGCTAGGTTAGTAATAAGAGCTGTCTCTAGGTTAATAAGCTCCTATATGCCCTTAGCAAGAGTATAGAATTAGAACTGCGTATACTACTCTAGCTAGCTTATACAATCTTTAAGCTGCTAGGTGCCTGCAGGAAAGAGAGTATTAGATATAACGTTAAGTTAATCGCAAGAGCGTAAAATAAAACAAGGTAGAAATGTATAATTAAGAGATAAGATTAATTAGAGCGTCTAAACGCTACGTATCTAGCTCTTTAGTTAGCAAGGAGAAGTATACTACTTCCTAAAGCGCTAGGCTTATAACTGTTAGAAGGATTACAAGCTAGAAATAGTAGGTTTAGGTAATTAATTAGAGGATTACTATCTTAGAGGAAGACAAGCGAAAACTTAGACTATATACAAAAGAGATAATCTAGATTAGATAAAAGTGCTACTAATAGGTAACTACTAAGCTCTTATCTAAGCCTGTCCTAAGAGCAACTAATCAAGGTTCTCTTTAGGGAGCCCTGCTCCTAGCAGGGCGTCCTAGGCTCTTATCAGGTGCTCTGCTCCTGCAACAACACTTAATAAGCGGGAAATCGCATCTTATCTTATCGCATCGAATTAAAAAAGCCCTCTACCCTAAAAAAAGGCTCGCGTATCTGATCCGATCTAATCTGACAGACGGAACGAGACGAAACGAGACGCGGGAGTACAATATCTCATCCGGTCCTCCTACCCACCCTCTATCTAGTAGTAACTAGACTAGACTAGACTAGACTATAGACTAACCCTCTACCCTTGTCCCTTGTACATACACACACACACACACACATACATGAATACATACATACATAACGAACACGTCACTCCCTATCCACCACAAAACCCCAGAAACCGTGCCACGACCAGCACCAGCACCAACCCTCCCCCCTAAAAAAAAACAAGGGCCCCAAACCCAAACCCGCGTACCTGCGAGCTGCGCGTGAATCACACACACACACACACACACACATATCCCCCCCTTTCCCTTTCCCTTTCCCTTTCGATACAATACATCGCG
>MU006795.1:186595-305965 GCA_010093635.1 Massarina eburnea CBS 473.64 | reverse complement strand
GGGGGGGGGGAGCGAAAACAGTATTACTATTAAAGGAGTAGGTAAAAGGTTAAAAGAAACCTCACAGCAGGCTATCGATAATGCCATGCCATCCCATGTCAATCCATGCACTAATTTCCATTGCTATACCTATTGTTTCCTTTCCTTGCTGTGTATCCAGCCCCGACACCCCTATATGCAAATTGACGTCCACGGAAGGAGAAGGAAGGAGAAGGGGAATCAGGTGCTCCGCCAAATGTAAAACAGGGCACAAACAAACGGCAGTCTGGTAGAAAGTCGGGAGGTATCCGCCACGCAGCGATGCACAATATCCAAAAGGCCCATGTACCCGTGCAATGCAATCACCTCCAGGCAAAAAACGACACCAAATGCAGAAAGGTGGGACGAAAGACATATTGCAGTGCCAGATTGCAATGCGTGCAAAGCGAAAGTGGGGCATACTAACATACAACGTAGGAAATAAGAGGATGCGCCTCCAGCGACGGTCTTGTCCTTCGTGATGGTCGTGACCGAGTCTCGTTTCGCGTGTCGTGGACGCTTCACGGTGTGCGTCTGGAAGCGAGGAACGGCCGAGGCAATGGAAAGCATTTCGCCAAGCAATGCAAGGAAAGAATTGTCTGAAACAATACACAGAATAGCCACCAAAGCAAGTGTAGATGCGTGCTTAGTGTACAGGGTATGATGAGAACGCACATGAGAACTAACCACGAAGGAAACAAGAGTAAATCGGTACGGAAATGTCAATCCCAAAGATGCAGGCTATCGTGTCGGGCGGCCAAAGGGTTGGCAGCGAGTCTGACGTGGAAACGGTCGTTTCCTGACACGAGACTTGTATCAGTCTCTTCGCATTCGCTCAAGGCTTTCGTCGATGGGGATCGTCGATGGGATTACTGCAAGAGTGAGGTATCACGCTAGGTTCAGTATGATTGCCAGCCTTGCTGAGGCGTCGGCCCGGGTGCCCAGCCTGGCATGCCCGGTTGCTGAGCAGCAGTGCTCTGGTGCTGCATGAACTGATGAGGACTCGGGCTCGGCTGGTACGGGTTTTGCGCCATCGCCTGGTAGTTCGGATCGGCCATGGCACCCATGGTCGAATACTGCTGTACGGGAGTGCCGTGCATCGAACCGGTGCTCTGGACGTGGTGCAGCTGCGGGGAGGCATGCATGGGCGACTGCTGGGGATGGGGTGACTGTTGCGGTGCTCGGGCGTACTGTTGCATGTTGTGCTGCTGGGAGAGTGGCGAGGGCTGCGGTGGACCTTGTTGCCACACGTGCTGTGGAGCGTAGCCGTGGGCTGGGCTTTGGCCTACGGTCGGGAGCATGCCACCTTGAGCCATACCCGGTGTCATACCTTGAGGCATGCCCATACTTGGCGGCCGGCGGTGCATCTGGTCGGGGCGCATGGGAGTGTGCTGCTGAGCCATGGGTGATTGCACCATGGGGTTCTGGGGATGCGCTTGGGGCCGGTACGCCTGGGTGGGCACTGCTTGGCCTGGCCGTTGTGGAGTCTGGGCCATTCCGTACTGGCCGGCGCCCATGGGGATATTCGTCGATGCGACCCGTGGTGACTGCATCGCCTGCGACACCTGCGGGACGTTCGCGTCTGCGGTTCCAGGTCGCTCGACGGGTGGTGGAGGCTCGTGAGGCCTTGCCCAGTAGTCGTCCAGGTATTGCTTCCGGTTCTTCCTCTGCTGCTCCAGCTGCTTGTTGAACTCGGCAGTCTGCGTAGCCTGGTTGAGAATCTCCCCTGACGGCGTCGGCCTGCTCATGTCCTGGTACGGCACGCCCGAAATCTCGTGTCGCGGTCGCTGCACGCCGCTGTAGTCCCGAGGCTGCATATCGCTCGCGCGCTGGTCGAAAGGCTCCGTCGCTGTGCTCGGCATGGTTCCTGGTGCGGGCGTCAACCCCCCAAACGGCTGCAGGGGGTTGACGGCGGCTCCTAGGTAGTCCTGGTCCAGCTTGCCAGCGTATCCCCCCGTGTGCGCAAAGGCGAGGTGTCCGCCGTGGTTCGCCTCGGCTGCGGCGGCTTCTCGTGCCCTTGCGGCACCCGGTCTCTTTTCTCCTGCCGCGTCTTCCTCGGTAAAACCCTGCTTACGGGCTTTGCTTTCCCAATAGTCGTCCCGCACACGTCTCCCGTTCACGATGAGCCGACTGCCGAACTGGCGGAACATGGATCGCGCCGTCACAATCGCTATCTGCCTCGAGCGGTAGGAGTAGGGCAGAATTTCCTGGTGGATCAGGTCGTCCTTCTCTGCCTGGGTCGCAATGATCTTGTAGAGGGACCTGTTCTTGTTAAAGAGCAGGTACGAATCCCGGTAGCCCAGCACGCGGGCGCATTCGGTAGCCAGCATGAAAAGTTTGTCGCCGCGGTTGGGCACGAAGAAGGTGCGACACCGGTATTCGCGGCCGTCCAATGGGTGGCCCGTCAGCGTCACCTTTTTCTCGCCCGCCTCGTCTTTTTCGCGCGGCAGGTACTCGTCGCCCTCGGGGTTGAGCTGGTCGGTGGTGTGGTCCCTGACCGTCGGGAGCGCCTTGATCACGGTCGCCTTCGTGGGCGTGCCCTTTGCGGGCGACGCTTTGGACGGGGACGACTGGGGCAGGCGGGCGCTGGGCATTTGCGGTGTCTGTACCGGCGGCGCGGACGTGGTGTGGGTGGGAGTCTGTGGCGGGTGGGAGGCGTGGGACGGGCTCTGGGTAAAAGCGACCTTGGGGGCCTTCGGCGGGCGGCCGCGCTTCCGCGGTTTGCCGTCATCTGGATCGCATTAGCAGGCAGGCGAGGACACACGCATCCGCTCGCGACGTACCTTCACCGTGGTCGGCCGGCTGCACGTCGCCGTAGCTGTTTTCCGGCGAGCGGCTGCGCTTGATGCCCCGGGAGGGTTGCGGTGCGACGTTCTGCGACGGGCTTCCGAGCGCGCCTGGCAATTCAGTTAGTCGGGCAGCGCGGATGTAACGGCAGGGCGGGCGGTGATGGGCGCGATGACGGGCGCGATGACGGGCGCGATGGCGGTGCGACGATGGCGAGTCGGAGCGGTGCAGGGCAGGGCAGTGGAAGGGAGAGACTCACCAGCATTCAGGGCCTGCGGGTTGATGGTGGACGACGAGTCCATGGTGAGGCCGTTTCCAATGCTGCCGCCGTTCAGAGCTTGGACGGGGTGCATGGAGTACATTCCAGGCGGTCGCGAAAAAGCGAGGCCGAGCTCGCGGGCAGCTACTCAGCAGCGGCCGGCGCGTCGTTGGGTCGCGCTCGCGATGCGGCCAATCGGTGGCGCGCTGGTGTTTTGTAGAAGAGGCGGCAGGCGCAGGCAAGCGGTGCACGCAGGGCTGAGGGCGTAGGTGGCCGTCGCGGGGTGCGGCGCGACGAGTATCGGCAATGCAGTGGGTGTGAAGTGTGGTGTGGTTGGAGACGGCCTGCTCCACAGTGTGAGCGACACTGGCCTTACGCTGCAAGATCCCGCCTGTGGCCCGAGCGACGTGATTCTCCCTCCCTCTTCTTTTCTTCGTCGGCTCCTTCTTCGCCTGCACCTGCTCTGACGAGACAACAATCAATGGCTGGCGAACGGATCGGCCGCTCTCTCAGATTATGGGAATAATGGCGCCAGGAATGGGACCAGGACGACAACTCGGCTGGTCCTTGGTGATAGCGCCCGTATGGTAAGCGCCAGTGCTGTAGGGCGGCCACGTGAGCGAGCCGCGGCGATAAGAAGGGCGTGGGCGCACAGGAATACAAAGGTCCAGTAGTACGTAGATAGTATCTAGATAGTATCTGGGAGGGTGGGTGTGATGGTTGATTACAGCAGCAGGCCTACTACGAGTTAGTCTACGGAGACTGACACTGACTTGCAGAGCGAGAGCCCGTGCTGCGACGGCAATCCCGGACTGCGGGCGGGCTGAGGAACGCGTGGAGTATGTATTATTGTAGTGGTAGGTAGGTATAGAGAGGGACACCCGTTCAGTGTACGCGCCTGTTACGACGGCCCAGAGCGCAGGAATCCAGATGGCAAGCCTGCTACGGCCCGCGGTGGCAGATGCACAGCTAACGGCAGCGGACTAGCGAGCAAATAATGATGCAGTGTGATAGCAGTCTCATGGACGTGCGAGCAGCGGGAGATGGATATTACGTGCAGCGTCTACCTACATACCTACAGTGCCGCGACCGTCGCTTCATGCGCTCCGCGAGAATGCGACTCCATGCGACGGCCTAACCTGCTATCGCTCGCGTCCGCACAAAGTCCGCTTCTCGCCTGCGTCTCGCCGCGCCCACTCACACGCGCTGCTAGGACAGCCTGGATTGGGGCATGCTGCATGCATAAGCGGCCGTGGTCATGCATTCACTGCTGCGCTCCATCAATCGCCATATCGTCTGACTCCTCGTCGAGCCCAGCTCTGCGTCCAAGCATTCGTCGCTTCACGCCGCTGAGCCCGAGCCCTGCCGGCCATGCTTGCCGTCGACCCCGAATGGAGAAGGTTGTTTTATTAGTTCTGGAAAACAATAAACCCCGGTCTGAACACGCTGAACAGATACGGCTGCCTGCTTGTGCTCTATAGCAAATCCCGCAGCACCTCAACAAAGCGCCGCGACGATCCCCGAGATGCCGGCCACTCTGCGGGCCTGCGGGCCCCAATCGCAGCCCGCCTGCTGTCTGTATAGCTCTCAGCTATCCCAGCCTGCCCAGCTGCCCCCTCCAGCTGTCCCCCTCCAGCTGTCCCCCTCCAGCCGTGTAGCGACGCCGCGCTGGCCGAGTCCCCATGCAGTAGTAGGGACGGCCAGAATAATGCGACCGCGAGCCTTCCCGTTCCACAAGTCGTCCCGCACCCCGCGACAAGGGAGCTTGAAGACACGAACCCTTGCTCGATCTCCGCTGTCGTACCATGCCCGCATCGCGTCCTTAGCCGGGGGAGGGGGGGCTTGAAACGCCATGCCCGCACCTCCCGGTCTACGTCAACCTCTTTTGAATCCTCGACCGTGCTCTGAACCCAGGTGGGCGCTAGAAAGATCGGAAATTGATCAAGTGTGTAAGAGATCGATGGCTTGCCGAAAAGCCACCCAAGACCCGATGTAGAGACATGCCTCACTTGCGTACGTATGTGATACGTGAACGATGCTCGAGCTCCAGCCATACCCGCCTGCACCTGGCGCGTCTTCGGACGCGCTCGCCGAACTGTGTACCACTGTGGCCTATGTCTCAGTAGTCATCGTCATCTGAGCCTCTGCAGGGTCCCGGCCTCAAGCAGGCCTAAGCTTGCTGCTGTAGACTCCACCGCATGTGCTAGTTCGACTACCGATCATCAACCTTAGCAGCCGTGAACATCACCTACAATAATAATGGCCAGTAGTGACAATGTTAGATCCAGGCTGCCGAAACCATCGTTGGCGTGTGCTGCTCCTGAAACTGCTGTTGGCCGCCATGCTAGATGAGAGGCCATCTGCCCCGTGCAATGGTCCGACAGACCGGGTCCAAAAGACCTCGTGATATGCCACAAAACATCCAACAGCCCGCTAGACCAAGCTTCGCAAGGGTAGCCACAGTGGCTTCTCCGCCATCCCTTGCAAGCTCTTGATGTACCTGGCCATGCTTGCTCGCTGATAACACTTCGTCGTCTCTCTATTTTGAACATTGCCAATACACACACACACACCATGTATTATATATACGCACCGCGTATTGGAGAGGAGCGCCATGTCGACAGAAGTCTTTGAAGAGGCGTGAAGATCCCAAGGAGTGTCGTCTACCGTTACTGAATGCTGCGCACTTGCAGCCTCATCGTGCCATTTGTCATATTGGCTGTCGCGTAGCCAGGGCTCCACTTGACAGCAGTTAAAACGGTCGACTGTGGATGTCATGGGCTGATGGCATTCGCCACCGAGTGCAGCGTCTGGAGGCCTGTCCATTGTGGGGAGGTTGATCATCTGATGGCAAAAGCAACGCCGGCGGAACAAGCTGAGCCACTTTCTGGGAAACCCCTCCTCGGAGAGAATGAGACATATGGCTATCGCTTCACAGGAAGACTGCAGAGCAACGCACACAAGTTATCGGGCGGTTGCAAATTGCTCGAATCCGAGGACCAGTCGGGAAAAGGCTATGAGGAGCTTTGTTTCAAGGTACCGAAAAGCTGGGAGAGCGCTTGGCTGCAGTGTTGAGATAGCCGTGACGGGTGACACCTCTTCTATCCAGGTAATGCGAGGTCTCGCGAAAGTTCGGCAGCCGTCGTACAGCATCGGCGGTGAAGTAGGACGCGCTCCAGCGGCTCCTGCCGATGACTCAGACTAGTGAATTGACACTGTGGACTCCGCTAGCAAGCGAGCAACTCATCCCCGGATAGGAAACCATGGCAAGAGATGGAGGTGTGGCGCTGGAGTGGCTAGTGCCAGTGGGTTGAGCAATGGAACATCTCTACCGAACACTGCAAGTTTCATGCAGAAGGCGCGGTCCGCCCATGGCTTCCGCAGTGGACAGGAGGAATAATCGCTTCTCTCCGCGGACTGCAGTAGTTGTGAATGGACATGACTCACGGAGTCCCTGCAAGCTCTGTACCCATTTTAGCATCTTAGCAGAGTCCAAAAGCAGTTCAGGGTGGGTAACATCCAACCTGGGCAGAGATTGTGGCGGAGTCTCAACGATTCCAAGATGTGGGTAGGCTCGTTGCAGCGAATCAACGGCCTGATCGAGGACGTCGTCAACGGTCATGTGGTCCGTTCGGGAGGATATATTGTAGTCGCTTGCTATCAAGCGTAGTTTTCGAGACCGTCATATGATCGCATGGCCGTTCTACGACAGTGATTGGCCGTGCTAGCGCTTGGGAATCAGGGATCCACTCTGAACAGAACGACATCGATGGATTGCAAGGCCACTTTGCGATATGAAGTATTCGTTCGAGGTCTCGATGCTCGGTCGATGCTGTTCACGGCCAGAGAGCCTGTGGGGTGATCGGTGGGAATAAGCCCGGTCGGCGCCTGACCCAACTCTTGGGGTTGGGCGCAATGAAAATCAGAACCGCATTGCTACATAACATTAGAAGTCCTAGGAGTATCACGGCGTAAAAAGAACAGTCCGTGCTGCGAGGAGCCCACTCTTGCTTTTGACTCACCTCGCGGAGAGGGCACAACCTAATTGTGGAGCCATCATATGATGCGGCACCAATCAGTCAAGGATAAGGAAAGAGAGCGGAAGCTTGATACTGGTCAACCTTGATCATGGCAATTTTGAATGCTACCTACGTGTCCAAAGAAAAGCAATCGCCTCGCTGAACTCGACGCACCGTCCGCAGCTTCAGGACTGTCGCTTTCAACACCCTGCTTGCAGTCAGTCCATGGCCGGCCGCCATTCCAAGAGAGATGTACCTTGAAGAAATGTGCTGATTCGTGGTAATCGTCACGTGCTATGGCAAGGCTTACCCCTTGATGTCTTCGTTACCCAATTCCACCTCCGAGGCTAGATGGCACACATTATTTCCCAGGAGCGAGTCCGGGTACGGCGCTGAATCGCTGGTCGCGTTCTGTCTTGAACAGAAGCTGGCACCAAAATTCTTTGTTGTCTTCGTCGAACCACTGCCAGAACTTGCTATCGTCGTTCCTGTCAATCTCTCGAGCCTGCAGCTTGACCGCGATCGTCTCGTACGGCTCGCCCGCAACGATGAAATACTGGTAATTCGGATCCGGATCCTCGACCGTCTGCTCGTACGCACTCATTACACGGACTCGCGGGACGATTCCAGGGGCGATGTCGGGGAACTGGAACTGGAAGAGCAAGCCGTTCTGGTGTGTGACCGGGTCGCGAACTTTGGTAATTCTGTATCCGGGTCGTCCAATCTTTATTTGGCTCTTCTTGACCTGCGTGCCTGCAAGCAGACCCGTCTGGCCGACATCGTCCTTTTTGCCCTCCCTCTGCTCTTTCGCCGCACGCCGAGCTAGATTTGTCTGATGTTTCCTGCCCTGGGTATGTGCGAGATACGATCCGTCGTTCTGGTGTACGGTCAAGCAAAGGCGGCACTCGAAGCTTCCGACGTGGTTCTTGAAGAAGTACGGGTCCTTGTCGAGGTCGATGGTTTCGAGCGCGAGCTTGCGGAGACGCTCGCGACGGTCGGCGTTGGTCGCAGATGACGATGCGACGCCACCTCCACCAAACTTGGAGCCTGCGCGGTTCTAGTGAGGTCAGCGGTTTGTTCGCGATCAAGACGTCGAGCTGCTTACCTGATAGTCCATGACTGCGCGATTCCGGACGGTCTATTGAAGAAGTGTTACAGACCCCCAGTATACAAGACCTCGAGAGCGCGTAGTTGGGTAGTAGTTGGAGTGATGTGATGTCGCAGATGCAGACACAGAAACAGAGGCAGGTCAGGGAGATGGTGGATGAATTGGTTAATCGCGAACGTTTGCCCTGTTAGAGTCTGGAGGAAACGTTCGTAAATAGTTGGTAGGATATGTAGAGGAAATTGTGATGCCGCTGCCAGGTACTGCCAGGTACAGCGCGCTAGTGCTGGTGTGTCTTGGCGACATCACGTGGATCGGGCACCTTTCACTTTACCATTACCATCACTGTCCTTTCCACACTTTGAGCATTTTCGAATGAAATTAGTGACCAACCAGAATTTCTTCGCTTATGCCAATTCTACGTTTGAACCGTTCATACGTCATACCGTTACACACCGCTTTGGATTGTCGATTTGATTGACAGAGACCATGGCGACTGACCTCTATGTGGGGAAGAGGCTATCTTTCGACGGTCAGCTATGCACAGTTCGATATCGTGGTGAGGTGAAGGGGACGAAAGGAGAGTGGTTGGGTGTAGAATGGGACGATCCAACCCGGGGAAAACATCCCGGGGAGCACGGAGGTACCAGATACTTCAAATGTAACTACGCATGACTACACTTCCAATCTTCCGGGGACTCTACTCACGGACATCAGGTCTTAGCAAACAGCCAACGGCTGGTTCGTTCCTCCGCCCGAACCGCAAATCAGATCTTCCACGGTCCTTCGTGGAAGCACTAAAAGCAAAATATGCATCTGAAGACTTTGAAGATCCCGACGTGAAGATAGTGTTCGCCACCCAAAAAGGTGATGATGGGCGAATCTACGTAGATTCGTCAAAAGGAAAGTCGTCTGTTCGCATCAGTGGGAAAGAGGTAGAGGAAGTGGGGTTCGACAAGATTCGTAAGAAGCTCGCTGCGTTGAGTGAGCTGAAGATTGTCATTCTAGATGGTCTGTGTATGGAGCGACCGATTGCGAGGAAAGGAGAAGGACATGATGCATGGCCGGAGGGCTTGACGGATGTCAAAGATGCTTGTCCCAAGGCCATCGAACTCGATCTTAGTCGAAATCTGTTCGAGGAGTGGAGGGAAATTGCGTCGATTTGCGAGCAGCTACCCAACCTGAAGGGTCTACGGGTGGAGTAAGGCTCACATTCAAGCTTCCATGACCATATGGTACCTGCTAACATTGCACAGCGGCACGCGATTCCGCGACACAACCCTGTCACTCGCCGAAAAAAAGCGCTGTCATGCTGCTTTCGCCGCCATCAAGACCCTCAAACTCGAAAACACGCTCCTATCCTGGCCCTCCCTAACACAACTAACACACCTCTTTCCCTCTCTAACCGCCTTCATTGCCTCTCAAAACCTCTATACGACACTCACACAGCTCCACATCCCCTGCCCAACTATTAAAGACCTCAGTCTCGAGGAAAACCTTCTCACCGACCTCTCCGCCCTCCAACCGCTTGTACAACTCCCGGAACTCCGCCGCTTGGTTCTAAAATCGAACAACATTTCCGCCGTCGCCACGCCTACATCAGCCGTCCCAGTCTTCTCCGAAAAAGTCACAGAGGTGGATCTCTCCTACAACGAGATAACATCATGGTCCTTCATCGACGCCCTCCAACACACCTTCCCCGGCCTCACCTCCCTCCGCATATCCCACAACCCCCTCTTCACCACCCTCACCACCCCCGACACCCACCGCCCCCTCACCCCCGAAGACGGCTACATGCTCGTTCTCGCGCGCCTGCCGCTCCTCCAAATCCTCAACTACAGCCCTGTACTCCCCAAGGAGCGCCTCAACGCCGAATCCTACTACCTTTCGCTCATCGCCAAGGAGCTGGCCTCTGCACCGATGGCCGAGGAGGAGGCCATCTTGAAGAGCCATCCAAGGTGGAAAGATCTGTGTGAAGAGTACGGCGAGCCTGCCGTGAGGAGGGTGGAAGGGGGTGTGAATCCGAATTCACTTGCTGCAAGACTCATGTGTTTGAGGGTGTATAGAAAAGATGCTGGGGAGAAGGGAGAGAAAGAAATTGAGGTGCCAAAGGGTGCGACGGCGTACACGGTGCTAGGGGTGGTGAGCAAGGAGTTTGGGGTCAAGCCGAGGATGTGTAGATTGGTGTGGGAGACGGGCGATTGGATGCCCGCTGCTCGCGAAGAGGTAGACGAGGATGATGATTGGGATTCGGGGAGTGAGAGTGGCGAGGAAGACAAGGCCAGGCCCAACAGTGTTATGAGGGAAGTCGAGATCGTGCCTGGAACGAGGAGTATCGGCACGTGGATCGAGGGGAACGAAGCCACGGTCCGCCTCGAAGTCAAGTGAGTTAGAACAGAGTAGAGTCATATTTCAATCTGCCATGATGCATGGCAAAACCAGGGGTATCCCGCTATACGACGCAAACCCATAATCAAGCCCAAGCCATACTCCAGCCCCATACAATACTAATACAGCACACTTAGCGATCATCTTTGTCGGCTCGTCTTCGTTGCCTCGTGCTCTTCTTGCCCGTCGCAACGACACCCTCCTCCTCCTCCTCGTCTTTGCCCTTGCCCAACTGACCTTCCAACCCCCACTCCTCTTCGTCATACCAGTCCTCGCCGTCACTCATCTCCCCGACGTGTGCCTCCGCCTTGCTCCACTTGAGCACCTCCTGGCGCATGCGGTCTCCCTGCATCATGCCATGCGACAGATCTGCCGCGACCCGTGCAATCTCTTCTTGCTTCTGGATGTATGCCATGAGCAACATGCGCGTTTCTTCGGCTTCGGCTGGGGGCAGGCCAAGGTCGCGATCGGGCAGCGAAGACGTGGCGAAGGTGAAGAGCGGATGAATGGGATTCTCAGCGCTAGTGGGGGTAGACGGCGGCGAGGGCGTCGAGGCTGCGTGGGCTCTCGCGCGGGTGGTCATTCGGTGGGCAGTCTGCTGTGAAGCGGTCTCGGAGGCGTCGTCGGCAGCCGGGGAACGTGCTCCGTCGCCGTTCGTCTGGGGCTTGTCGGTATCTGCGTCGGTCAAGCTCCCGTTTGTTGCGGGCTCGGTTCGTGCGTCCGTCTGGTGGCCATTGCTTGACGGGGCGCTATTGGCCTGCCCCGCGTCCTCCATGTCCACGTCTTTCGGCTCTGAATGCTGTGCCTGTGCACCGTCTGCAGCGTGCACGGTGTCGCCGTTCACTTCGCGCCCGTGCGCGCCGTGGCCCCAGAACTCGTGCAGAGGCTCGCGAGCCATGGCGGCCAAGGCGGCCGGCGCAAAGTCTGAATCTCCCTGCAGCTTGTTGGACAGCGTCTTCGCGTGCCATAGCGTTATTTGCTCTTTGCGCGAGACGACGTCGGCCTCTTTCGCCAGGATAGTGAGGTGTTTCGAGGTGTAGGGCACGCTGTAGGAGGGGTGGTTCGGGAGGTCGGCGGGTGAGGTCAACGGCGCGAGCAGGGCCTCTAATTGTATGTCGGCGTACGGGTTCTCTTCGACTGTGGACAGATCGTCCTCGTCTTCGTACTCGTCGCCGGGCTCGACGATGTCGCCGTCGGGGTCGTATTGCGGCGGGTTGCGCTGGAGGATGTAGCGCTGGTATCCCGCGTGCGCGATTCTCTGTTACTTCACGTTAGCCTCGGCAACGACGCGGAACGGCGGAAAGCGCACCTTTCGGAACGGGCGCGGACTCGCGAGATAGTCGGGGTCGGTGGCGCGGGTGTACTGCACTTTGCGCTTGAGGCTCTGCTTCAGGTTGCTGTACGGCTTCTCCATCTCTTCCGAGTCGGAGGAGTCGTCGCTGCGCAGAATCCGCCTCTTCATGGAGAAGATGGTGTCGAGGATCTGCTGCTGCTGTCCGGCCATTGCGAGTGGCTGCGATCGTGGTCCTGGCCGGGCGGCAGAAAGTTGGTGGAGCTGCGAGGGCGAGGGTGAGGGTGAGGGTGAGGGTGCGGGAGCGCGGGGCCAGGAGAAGATAGGCCGGAATGCGAGCGCTGGCGCTGTCGTCACGCGCAGAGAGCAGTGCTGTGATTGTCGCGGGCGAAGCGAAGCGTGTGCTGGCGGTGCGCTGATTGTATATGTGTAGCGCAGGTACCTGAGGCGGAGAAGCAAGACAGGACAGGGCAGGGCAGGGCAGGGCAGATCCCGAAGCGCTAGCCAGTGCCCACCAAGGCGGAACTTCCCTCCCACCTCAACGACATCATCGCGAATGCGACATGGAGAGATAGTTAGTCTAGCTGCACAGTCGCGATGGATGCGTATCCGCCCGAGTACGTTCTGCACAGCCTCCCCTTCATAGTCCTCTCCGGTCTGGGAGCCAGGCCAGAGCTCGACCCGTCCCGGCCAGTAGACCGTGTGCTGCCCGGCCGCGCAGTCGCCAATGTCTCCTCAGACGCGCCCACGGTGGCCGACGCCCGCGCAGGTCAGCTGCTAGAGGATTTTCTGGTCTTGGGGAATCGGACGGGCTTCAGGATCCGGGCAGTTGGGAGGGTAGGTCAGGCAGCCCAGTGTAGCATACGTAGGCTTCGTAGCATCTGAATCCATGCTTATGCCCATCAGAACTACCAGCTCCCCCCGAAGAAGGCTGATGTGCCGACGAACTCAGAAACCACCACTCCGCCGAACAGCCCTTCCATCGGAGCTCCCGCATCATGGATCCTGCACTCTCCCGTCTCCCCGCTCTCGCCACAGTCGCCCGTCTTCCCAGATGGCGTTATGGCGCCCTCGTGGGTCGCGAAGCACCAAGACTACGTGCCCTCGATATTCATAGCCTTCTTCGAATTCACCACAGACCCCATCACCAACAGCCTGCACGACAATCAACTCAAGGCCGAAATCAACAAGATCAAGGTCCAGCTGCAGAGGTCCGAGTACCGCACGCGCTTTGCCGTGGTGCTTCTGAGCTCCAAATCCATTCTCGACTCGCCTGAGATCGACGAGCGCCTGAACACGATTCGCCGTGGCACGGCGCTGGACCCGAAGTCGCAGATGTTCTTCGTCCCTCCCACGTCTCCGGCCGAGCTACGCTCTTTCGTATCATCCCTGTTTACCACCCTGAGGCCTATCAGCGTAGAGTACTATCGCGACCTCACGAAACACTCGCGGAGGAAGAAGGGTCGGAGCTCGATCCCTCCCCCGACTGCCCCTCCGACGCGGGGCACCTCCCAGACGCTGTCGCAGCCAGGATGGAACATCCGGTACGAGTTCAAGCTGGGCGTGTTTGCAGAGTTCCGCCAAGAGATGGACGCTGCGCAAAGACACTACAGCATTGCTCTGGAAGCACTCTTTGGTCCCGATGGAATCTTCGAGACTACCGCGAGTTGGTCGCCGAGGTGGGATGAGATACGCCTACTCTCCGATGCCATTGCCATTCGCCACATCCGCTGTCAGCTCATGGCCAACTGTACCACTTCCGCGGCACAGACGTGGCTGCGATACAAGACCAGACTCAGAGATGTGTTGGATCGGCGCGGGAAGGGCACATCGAATTACGGATGGGAAGCGTGGGAGTCCACGTGGGCCAAGGCCATGGCGCAACTCATACAACAAACAGACTTGAAAGTCTTTCGAATAACAGACCCTCTTCCCGAAACCGAACGGCTGCCAGCGGTCGAGACCAACTTGCTTTTTGCCCCTCCTGAAGCGCTGTTTCCTGAGGGCGAGCGGTTACCCCCGTGGGAGCTGCTCCACCATGCAGGCTACTGGTACAAGTCGGCCGCCGATCATGCGAAGAGGAGGTATCTGCTCTCCAGAGACATGCCCGAGGAAGACCGCACACCGCCAGGCATGTCTCCCGCAACGAAAGTCTCAAACAGGAACCAGATCTACGATAATTATCTTGTACCCGAACCTCATCTCGAGTACCCGATGCCAGGATTCACTGGTGGTTTTGAGCATTGGAAAGATATCGTGGGGAAGCTGAGTGCTGCGGTTGCGGAGTACGACGCACGGGATCAGTCGCGGAGAGTTGAGCAGCTGCAGCTGGAGATGGCTAGGACATTGCTCCATGTCAAGAGATTCGACGACGCATTCAAGGTACTGAAGCCGCTTTGGGAGACTATGAGCTGGCGGAGAGAAGGATGGTGGACTCTGTCTTCCGAAGTCCTTTGGGGCCTTCACGAGTGTGCTCTGCGAGTCAGCGATGCCGAAACCTACGCCGCCACTGAATTTGAACTTTGCTCTAGATGTGAGTTGTCAACTTCGTAGCATACATGTGTGGCGCTAACTATTTCAGCGTTCCACGGAAAGACCAAGTACAGGCATGACTTGATGGCCTGCGTAGACAGCTTCCCGCAGGTCGAATCGGAGAAGCCGAGCATCACCCTCAACTCCAAAGACTTCATTTCCTGCTGTAAGCTGCCCCGCTGTGCCATGGAGCACATCTAACAAGTAATCCAGTGTCTATCGTATTCACCTTTGCGAAAGGGGAGGGTAACGTAGGCGAGCCGATGCCTTCGCAGATAACCATCACATCAACAGCCAGGCCGGGCTCTGCTCCCATCACCCTCTCTAGTCTGGCTTTCCAGTTCAAAGGCGGGTTGAGCAAGGTCCGACTTGAACACGAAGCTGGCGAGTCGACTAGCGAGTCGCAGTATTATGAATGTTCTTTTGAGGAGCATCTGGCCTCCCCCTCCAGCCCCCCAGGCGAGAAGCCTC
Organism: Massarina eburnea CBS 473.64; assembly: GCA_010093635.1. Classification (NCBI taxonomy): domain Eukaryota; kingdom Fungi; phylum Ascomycota; class Dothideomycetes; order Pleosporales; family Massarinaceae; genus Massarina; species Massarina eburnea. The sequence goes on along the minus strand of MU006795.1, from coordinate 291,095 downwards.
AATGGGCCGGCCATGGCGACCTAGAGATCCATCCTGGTCAGACCAAAGCCTACACGTTCCCCATCACCTTCCGTGAAGCTGGCGAGGTCGAGGCAATCACCAGTAGTTTCGAAATTCAAACTGACCGCTTCACCCTCGCATCGTCAGCGGACGATCTCCATCTGCAGCCTGAAACAATGGCCATTTGGTGGCAGAAAGCGGGCAGCACGGCGAGGCCGAAGAAACTGAACAGAACGAATGGCATTGCCATCAAAGTATTGCCCAAGCCCCCGAAAATGGAGATACGACTACCCAGCGTGCGTGACAACTACTACACCGACGAGCCGATCATCTTGGCCATGGAGATATGGAACAAGGAAGAAGAGGACACAGAAGCCGTTGTCGAGGTCAGACTTCTCGGGCGATCAAAAGACACTCTAGCCTATGAATGGATCAGCGATGCAACCTCGCCGATGAAGGAAGTACCACCGCCCGTTGACGGCGACATGGACCTTCCAGGCCATGTCGTTGGTAATATTTCCAAAGGCGAGAGGACTGTCGAGAAGATACGATTCAACGCGCCCGCTGAACCCGCAGACTATGCGATAGAGGTAAAGGTTCTCTACCATCTTCTCAGCGACCGAGACATTCCCATATCCAAGACCCTGATCGCCGACCTGGTCTTCATCAGCCCCTTTGAAACAAGCTACGAACTCACGCCCCGCGTGCATCCCGATGCATGGCCCAGCTACTTCGAAGTGCAAGAAGCCGAAGCCGCCCAACACCCGGAATCGACCGATTGCTTCGGCATCTCGCAGAAATGGCACCTCAAAGCCAAAATCGCCTCCTTCGCCGACGACCTGCTGGTCATGAAAGAGCTCGCTGTAGAAATTCAGGGCGTACACGGTGGCGCTACGTGCGAATTGTCGCGCGAATTCGAAGAGACAAACATTACCATGGAGCCCCAGAAGATCCACGGCTGGTCCTTCTGTATCGATGTCCGCAAATCCAATCTCGAGGAGCGCAGACCCACTGGGATAGACTCCAGTCTCAACATCCTCTGGCAGAGATCAGACGACGCTACAAATACAACGGTCATGACAAACATCCCCATCCCACGCATCCACATTCCCTCGTCCGAACCCCGCGTCCTCGCCACGCTAACTCACTCTTCCTCGATCAAGGATCTCGTCTACATGGACTACATGCTCGAGAATCCGACTATGCATTTCCTCGCCTTCGAACTGAGCATGGAGGCGAGTGAACAGTTTGGGTTCAGTGGGACGAAGTTACGGACACTGCAGTTGCTGCCGATGAGCAGGCAGACGGTACGGTATTCGATTATTCCGCTGAGCACAGCGGTGGGGATGTGGGTCACACCTCAGCTGCGGGTGACGGATCGGTACTTCAACAAGACGCTGAAGGTGCAGGCGACGGACGGGCTGAGGTTGGATAAGAAGGGAGTCAGTTTCTGGGTGTCGGGGGCGGACGGGAAAGGGCCGAGCGAGCAGGTGCAGGCGGAGGAGTCGGAGGAGTGACGGTGAGAAGCGATGTTGAATTTGCGTTCGTCAGAAGGCCTTCTTCTTATGTAGAGTGATATCAGGATTACTTACATTGTCGTCGGCGTTTGAGTGGAGGTGTCGGGATGCCGATGTTCCGCGACTCGGAGGTTTGCGGTGACGTTATACAAATTATTCCTACATCCAACTTCGGCTTCCCACCTTGCGTTTCACATACTTTCAGCTTCCCAACACCATGCGCAGAACTCATTCACTTCATCACTCATAGCATACAACGCATTGACGGCGCGGCAATGTCAGATGGCTCGAAGTCGCGCTCGTCGTCTTCTTGTAAGCTTGCCAGCTGCCAGTTGCTGCGGCCCCCACCAGCTTCACTTTCTCGGCAAGAATCAAAGGCGATACGCTACTAAACGTCTTCCAGTTCACTTCTTCGCCGGCCTGAGCTCTGGTATGCTCTCGGCTGTGCTCCTCCAACCGGCCGACCTGTTGAAAACGCGCGTGCAGCAATCGCACCAAAACACACTCCTTGGCACGATCAAAGCGATAGCCAGCGGCCCACAACCGATACGCCAGTTCTGGAGAGGCACGCTGCCCAGCACGTTGCGCACGGGAATTGGATCCGCCATCTACTTCTCCGGCCTCAATGCGCTGCGTCGGCGGGCAGAGCTCGCGACCCAACGCGCATCAGAGCACAGCGGCAAGGGAGATGGACACTCCAGCACACTGCCCAAGCTGAGCAACACGGCGAATCTGGCAACGGGAGCATTCGCCAGGACATGGGCGGGCTTTGTCATGATGCCGATCACGGTGCTGAAAGTACGCTATGAGAGTAATCTGTATGCGTACTCGTCCATGTTCTCGGCGTCCAAAGATATCTTCCGTACCGAAGGCATGCGTGGCTTCTTCAGGGGGTTTGGCGCGACAGCTGTCCGCGACGCGCCCTACGCGGGTCTCTACGTGCTTTTCTACGAACAGTCGAAAAGACGACTCTCGCGCCTCGCTACCACCATAGAAGAGAGGGCCAGCACACCCGTTCCCGTACTCTCGTCCAGCACCTCGGCCGGCATCAATTTTAGCTCTGGAGTCGCAGCAGCAGGACTGGCGACTACCGTCACAAACCCGTTCGACGCAATCAAAACACGGATACAGCTGATGCCCGACCGGTACACGAACACGGTGCAGGCGGCGAAGAAGATGCTGGTGGAGGACGGGGCTCGGAGTTTCTTTGGGGGGTTGGGCATACGGATTGCGAGAAAGGCGGTTAGTTCGGCATTGGCGTGGACGGTCTACGAGGAGTTGCTTCGGAGGGCGGAGAGTCGGTGGCATGAGACTGTTGAGGAAAAAGTGTGAGTGCCGCATTTCTTATTCCATGCGACGCACATACGCAGTATCTAGGTATTTTTCTCCGGAAACCATGTACCATAGCATCTTGCATCAAAATGAAGGGTATACTACTAGTCTAGTCACAGAAGAAGGGCCGTTGTCGGGCGACTGTCAGGCATCTTTACCGCGGTTCGAACTGTCATCCAGCTGTCAACTCTCTAGGTGGTATCCTTGGACAAAGTGTACCGCGCAACAACAACTACCCAATGAGAGGCTATCCACGTGCAGTTCCCCCCCTGGCTTTGCCATTGGATGGCGTGCTGAGTCGGCATCATACAAACGGAAGAGTGTGCTGTGCGGCTGCGATGCATGGTGATGTTTGCACGGTGCACGCCGCTGACCGATGGGCGCCGAGCCAGCTGAGGGCGGAGAGACAGAGGCTGTGCACGCGGTGAAGCCGGTCACACGGCTCGCAGGTCTTCTCGCAGTCTTCTCACCGGCTTGCAGGCGCCCGGTTTCTTATATTCCTTGCTCGGCCGCCATGACGTAGGGCCACTCTCCTCCGGCTTGCGCCTACCACCCTATCCCAGCCTCAACTCACTGTTTGCAATATTGCGCCACCCAGCGAATCCCAAGACAATAATCACACATCCTGCCAGCTGTGCCAGCCCTACCTGTCGCCCAAAGCAATAAAACCTGCACGAGTGCCCCGCAAGAGTGACCAACACAACTCCCCGTCACTTCTTCCCTCTTTGCCGGCACTCTTATTCTTCGTTGCAACAGCCCACCACGGCTAGATTACTCGAGTAGTCGGTATGCTACAGCTGCCCTTCCCCTTCCCGTTGTTCTTACAGACTGACCAGGCTCGCCAGACGACCGAATCCAACACCTGCGATCTGCATCAGAGCCGCTACCAGAGTGCGGGGTAACCACCACCACCACCACCACCACCACCACCACCATGTCGGAGTACAGCTACGACGACCGTCCGCGGCGTCACCGCTCGACCCGTGAGCGCGAGCCCGAGTATGTGAGAGAGGAGACGTACATCGAGCGCGGCGGCCGCGGACAGGGCGCAGTGCGCGATCTCGTCTACCGCCCCGCGCGCGAGGACAGCATCGAGGACATCTCGCGTGACTTCCCTCCGCCCGGCGGCACCGAGTACCGCAAGTCCAAGTATCGTGAGAGCTACGACCCGCGGCGCACCCGCTCCGCCCACCGCGACTATGACCACGACGACTACTATCGCCATGACCGTGGCCGCCACCCGCGCGACGACGACTATGACGACGACTACCACGAGCGTCACGACCGTCCCAAGCCGCAGCGCCGCAAGTCCATTGTCGATAACATCAAGGACTTTGGCGAGGCTGCGGGTCTCAGCAGCGTCATAGGAGCCGTCACTGGCCGCTCCAAATCCCGCCCCCGCCACGACCGCGACTACGACAGCGACCGCTATGGCCACGACGAGCGCCGCAGCCGTCGCTACAGTTCCGGCTCGCGCAGCCCCAGCCGGAGGGGCGGCAAGAGCACCGACAAGTGGGAACAGGCCGCCAAAGCCGCCATAGTAGCCGGCGCCGTCGAAGCCTTCCGCAGCCGCAACGCCCCCGGCCCCTGGACTGGTGAGAAGGGTCAGCGCATCGCAACTGCTGCCCTCGGTGCCGCCGGCATCGACAGCCTCGTCGACAAGGACCCCGGCAGGCATGGCAAGCGCCACGTCGCCGAGTCCGCCATAGGAGGTCTCCTCGCAAACCGTGTCGCTAACGGCCCTCGCTCGCGCTCTCGTGGTCCCCGCGGCTCCAGGTCGCCCTCTCGCTCTCCCTCCCGATCCAGGTCCATCTTCAGTCGCTCTCGATCTCGCGGTCGCGGCCGCTCCAGCTCTCATGATCACGGGGAGGGCGATAACACTCTGGCCAAGGTGGCTGGCGGTGGCGCCGTGCTCGCGGCGGGCAAGGCCCTCTACGACCGTGTGCGCTCCAAGTCGCGCTCCAGGCGTGAACGCTCTCGCAGCTCCAGTGCAGACCGCTACGACCCCCCATCCCGGAGACACCGTAGCCGCAGTGGATACGACAGAGGCCGCAGTATGGACGACCCATATGGGGGAGCTCCAGGAGCTAATTCAGATCGTAGACTAGCAGCCCCCACAGGAGGAGGAGGAGGAGTGGTAGCCGCCTCGTCACGGGGTCGGCGGGACCACAGCTCGAGCTCCACGTCGACAACCGACATGGAGCAGGAGCGCAAGAAACTGAGAGGTAAGGAACTCCTAACCGCGGGGTTGGCCACGGTGGCGACGATTCATGCTGCACACGGCGTGTACTCGTCCATGGTAGCCTCTGAGAATCGCCGCAAACTGGTCGCTGAGGGAGAAATGTCACCGGAGGAGGCGCGAAAACGCAAGTCCAAGAACATGCTTCAAGACGCCGCTGCTGTCGGTATCGCGGCTCTTGGCATCAAGAGCGCCTTTTCCGAGTGGAAAGAGATGAACGAGCAGCGGCACAGCGTCAAAGAGCTGGAGCAGAGGCGTCGCAAGAGGAGGAAGGCCCGAGACCGGAGAGAGAAGGAAGAACGACTTGCTATGAACGGGGCTAATTCGTATGCCTATCCTGTAGCTGTCAACCCTTACCCCACCACCTACGCCGATGCGAATCCTTACGCTGCTATGCCTCCCCCGCCTATTGGGACACCCAGATACTAGTCTAGTGCCCCCTTTGCTTCCGTTTTCTCTGTCTTAGATCTCGATATTTTTTTTCCTGGTCGTGTAGCTGTTAGGGAATGAATGGAAACTATTTCTTGGGGGAGTTCTATTTGGTTATTCTATACCTCTTCCCCTCTGATCTGGTTTGGCTTGTTTTGGTCCCGGGGGTGTGGGTTGCACCCTGTCCACTCTTTTCCCTTCTTGTTTGCGGTTGCTGCTTTACGATGGCATGCTATGGTTTGGTATATGCTAGCGGTATACTGTTTCATTTATGATTTCCATGGACTGCAAGGTCTTGACGACGGTTATGAGTAACGATGATAGAATAAAATTCTACATTAGCCTTCTTTCTTATGTGATTGCTGGCATGTGTTGGGTTGGGAATGCGTTGTGGTTACACGGTCTGGCTGATGTATGTTGATCATTCGGCGATGAAGCTGTATAGATTGGACGTTGTGGTACTGTGGATGGGACGGGCTTTGTGTGTAACAGGGGTGTTCGTTGTAGGCTTAAGCCATATTAAGTATTGCTTATTCTGCCCTCTCGAACGCATTTTGTCGGTAAGGAAGTCATACAAATACTCGATTCCTGCACTACCTCCCACTTCAAACCCCCACACGATCCAAACGACCCATCTCCGACCCCTCCAGCCTGACACCATCTCTCAACAGCTCCGTAATCTCCGCCGGATGCACTGCATTCATACACGCCATGGCAATGAACATCAGCGCCCCATCAAACACATACAAAAACACCTCATGACTATAAACATACCCATCAATACCCTGCGCAAACTCAACAACCCTAACAATACTCCTCGCAAAGATCAGCAAAGACACGGCATACAACGCGTACATATGTTTCCTCCACGCCAAGTTAGGGTTCAACTTCTTGAAATGCTGTTTCCCTCGCACCTGGAACAAGACGCATACCAGGATAAAGAAAGCGAAGAACACAATCTGAATGAACAACCCCCCGAGAATTATATTCTTGCCCTTTATCTTCCGGTCCTTTTGTTCCTGCAACGTACCTTTGGACGACGTGAGCATGATGCCGCCAACCGCTTGCGTGACGATGGAGAGTATATCGCCCAGGACGAAGATTCCAGTGAGCCAGTTTCGACGGATCAGGGCGAAGGCGGCGCCGCGGGTGAGTTTGATTATCCGCCCGAGGATCATGTAGATGGAAGCGGCCATGAGCGCGGGCGCGAGGAGGATGAAGAGGGTTTGGAGGATGTAGGCTGAGTGGGTACCATGATGTAGAGTAAGTGTGTGTCTTGTGTGGTGGGTTGGGAATGGGTTACGGACGTGTTTGTGCTGTTGGGTTGTTTGAGGACGAGATGCGCGCGGCGTAGCCTAGGGTTTCGAGGGTGCTGCCGAGTATGAAGGGGAGCATGACTGTGGGGTTGGGGGGTTAGTTTGGGAGGGGTGGGGGGCGTAGTGGATGGACGTACACCATGCTAGCCGTTTGCGGAGGAGGATGGATTGGTAGATGTGTAGGAGGGTTGTGAGGGCGAAGAGTACTGTTAGTGTGATTGCGGCGGGTTTGGAGGGGTCGTAGTGGTATTGGATGAATTTCTTTGGCGTTGACATTGTGGTTCTTGAGGGGGGAGGAGATTATTATTGAGTGGTAATGAGAGGGTAGTGAATGTTGGCAAGAAAGAAGGACAGAAGAGTGTAATTATATGGGAAATCCTAGTATCATCGGAAAATGCACTGTAGCGACGCTCCATCCCATTTAGGGGCACAGTCCATGTATGTCCACGTAAGAAAGATACGAGGCAGATATTTTGGAGGCAGGTGAGCTCGATATAGGCCTTGGTGCTTCTAGCCGACTCAGTGCTAGGTGGAGATTGGCCACAGCGACTCCAACCCTTCTATCGACCCCGTTCATCTGTACCCTATTTTCGAGTCCGTCGCGCTGGATTTCGGGCATTGACAACTCCTTTCGGGCTAAAGCGCGAGAATCTGTTGCATAGTGTGTGTAAGAGGGGAGGGAAACGAGGGCCAAGATATAGTGAGATGGTGTTGTTGTCCGGATTTGGAGCATCGCGCGAAACTGGATTGCAGGGGTTAAGTTAAGCTTTTAGCATGCGCGTACCACCATTTGAGAAGACCGATTTTCATGCGATTGCAGCGGATTTATAACAATGTTCATGCTTTCTGAAAATATGGCTTGTTTGCTGGAGCAAAATGAGGACTTTTACTAATATCACGTGATACCGTTCCTCAGCTGAAACTCCGCCCCCACATCTTTAGGTACCTTTCGTCTACCGCATAGTCTCTTGCAACTGGTCTCGACTAGGCCCAGAGAAGTTTAGGGTATAATCGTCTAGAGGCCTATCAGATAGCTAGGATTGAGCTATGTGGGGCGTTTTCATATGCCTTAGCATCTGTACGAAGGCTTAAGGTTAACGGCAACGCCCCACATAGCTCAATCCTGGCTATCTGATAGGCCTCTAGACGATTATACCCTAAACTTCTCTGGGCCTAGTCGAGACCAGTTGCAAGAGACTATGCGGTAACAGCCAATCATTCATCTGCGCTTTCGTGACCATTTCATTGGCTACATGAAGATAGGGCTAGAGTCGACGTCACGTAGCACTACCTGCACCGCCTCTTCTCATACAACAGGTAACTTACAAAGCAATTAATTGATAGACCGGAAAAACAGTCCTGCTGTATCTGCGTAAGCTCACCTCCGCACCTACAGTTACACTGAATTGTCGATAAACTGACGAGTCACGTCCTTCCGTGCCGTACATACAATCAATACTCGCAACCTCGTTCATTGACTACTTTCGGCTGATCGCTTAGTTGACCCTGCAGTTGGATAGTTGGATAGCAAAAGGACGAAGAAGCAGATCCGATGCCCGCGGGAACGCGAAGGTCGCATAACAAAACGAGATTAGGTTGCGCCAATTGCAAGAAACGGCGAATCAAGGTACGTTGGTTTCTCTAGTGGCGACGGATTCGAAAGACAGGGACAAACCTCTGTTCGGTATGGTACGGAAAGGTCACGGGACTGCGCGTATTCTGGATATGATGACTGTCACATGTTATTGGAGCTGATCCTTTCGAGGAAGTGTACTGAAAACCGATACCCCGACCATGACTTGAATCGGCCAACGACTGTATTGATAGACTGACGATTCGAATAGTGCGACTGTACACATCCAGTCTGCGACAACTGCAAGAAGCGAGGACAGGAGTGCAGTTTTCTCTTATTAGCTCCCTCTTCACGACTTTCGACGACGTTACAACCTGCGCCGAGTACCACGCCAACCGGTGCATCTCCTACGTCTTCAGAACTAACCCTCACATCAGCAACGTCAGATGATTCACAGAATGAAGATATCGAGATAATACACCGAACACCGCCATCGGCGTCCAAGTTCTCGCGTCCAAGTTCCACAATCGCACTGGCCGGGCTCGGATTTCCCTTGACTATTCCTCCCTATTTTCGCTATGACGATGTGTGGAAAGACGCTCGCGAGAAGCTCTCGCCGGGTCTACAGGGTCTCCTTTATCACTACGAATATACAACTTCCCTCACTCTCGCTCCCAACGATCCCGCGAAGTCGGCGTGGAGGTACGTAAACCCAGACGCCAACAAAACGACGCTTACTGGAAGTCCTCTGAACGAACTTTGCTAATTTGGGTTTACAATGATAGGTCCGGCATTCCAGAACTCGCATCACGCCACCAATTTCTCGTTCACCAGTACGTATCTCAATTTCAAGGACATGTTTCGGATGACTTACACTACTTCAGTATCATAACCGTGGCCTCACTACATTTGGGACGCCTCCATGGCCGGGGCACCGAGCGTTCGACCATGACGAATGTTGCTGCATCTCAAATGAACAAAGCGCTCGCACTATACCGACCTGCTCTCGAAAACGTCACTGCAGAGAATGCGAGTGCACTTTTCGCGAGCGCGACATTGACAGCTGTATACTTCTTTCGAACTTCGACGGTAGAGATCGACGAGATACGGGACAGTGTTCCCGCTGGGACAGTCGAACCTTCGCCGGAGATAGCAGATAAGATGCTGCAGTGTGTTCTTCGTACGTGCCTCAATTACATACATCGTACACCGATACCCGTCTATGAGAACATTACTGAACCACACCAGGCACAATCTGGGGACTCCGCGGCCCTCTCGCCGTCCTCATCCCCGGCTTCCGTTTCGTAATGGAAGGCCAAATGTCGCCCGTGCTCAACCGCAAATGGTGGCCCACATCCCGCATCCCGCGAGGCGCGCAAGCCATAGAAGAAGACCAGCGCCTCGCGCAAATCCAGAATCTCTGGAAACATGGCCAACACCTCCCCTCGGTCGCCCCTACCGTCGACAGTCTCGCCTCTGCACTCTTCTACCTACGCGAAGCCTACGCCCTCGTTGCCCTGCTCGCCGAACCTGACAACGACTACCCGTCCAACACATGCATCGCGTACTCCCAAGACGGCAGAACCGAGGGGAATTTGAAAGACCGCGGCGCCATATTCTTCTGGGCCACGCAGATTAGTAGGCATTTTATACGTCTGCTCGAACAGAAGAATGTCGCTGCCTTGGTTATCGTCGCGCATTATGCTGTGTTGTCCGGCCGCGTGAGGAACGCTTGGTGGTTGGAGGGCTTGGGGTCGAATATCGTTATTGGTGTGGCTATGGCGTTGGGGGAGGAGAATTGGCATCTTATCGAGTGGCCGGTGAGGGTGCTGGATATTGATTTGTACAATGCGTTTACTGCGCGGTCGGATAGTGCGGATATTGGGGATGTGCCTATGGAGATTATTTAGCTTGTCGATGGGGTGGTTGGGTTTGTGATGTCTTTGCTTCGGTTGGGGTTTCTGGGAAGTGTCTGTCTTGTTTCTGTCGCGTCGTGCGCTTTTTTTTTTTTCAATCTAGGTGGAATAGGCAACTAGAATGATGGGGAGAATAGAGGGATTTGTTAGCTTGGAATATACCCAGAAAACTGTCCTTTGGTCAGTACGACTACAGATATCAGTCGCTTGAACATAATGGTCTTAGTCCTTTGATATAAGTAAGAGGCGTAGTCCATCGTCGGCTATCAATCACTACACAAGAGTGTGGCGGTTGTAAGCATACTCTCAACCCCGTGCCCCGAATCCCACAGCGTATAGGAAAATACCGTCCAATTCTATCAATCAGTAAACGCGATAGTTTATAAAATTATCTCGTCCGTACTTATCTAGATAGCACTAACGAGATTGATTAATGTTGCAGGAGCAGAGCACCTGAAGAGAGCCTGGGACGCTCTGATGAGAGCAGGGCTCCCTGAAGAGAACCTTGAGCTTGCCTCTGGGCAGGCTCGGGCTCGGATGAGAGCACGGTAGTCACCTATCGGGAGCACTTTTATCTGATCCAGATTATCTTATTTGTATATAGTCTGATCTTTCGCTCGTCTTCCTCTAAGACAGTGATCCTCCAATTGATCACCTGAACCTACTATTTCCAGCTCGTGATCCTCTAACAATTAATCTTATGCAAATTATCTTATGCGTAGAATCCTTTATACAACCTTAATATCCCCCATCTCTATACATTAATAGATAGTAGATAGACTAGAACCAAGACACATCTTTTCTCTCCGTACTATACAGTACACTAACTATATAACTAAGGAACTCACACCCCCTAGCTATCGGTGTCTAAATAAGGAGGATAGTTTATTTAACGCTAATTAGTAGTTTTTTTAGTATACTCTACAATTCTACTCCGTGTAGAGTAGGTAGTTAGATAGTTAGTTTGTTATCTAGAAATTACATGTATAGATTAGTAATAGTGATAACGGAGTCTTATCTCTTAGCGTAGATACGGGTTTCTCTCTGTTTCGTACCTTACTTGGATAGAAATGATTAGGGTGAGGAGATTGAATTCGAATTCGAATTCTCTCTTGTGTAGACGGAGCTGGCTGGACTTGTATAGTATCTGCTATAAAGGCGTATAGGATGCTGAAGCTTCTGTATAGTTAGGGATAAGATAGTAGGTTTATTACATTGCAATATGTCGAGTATTCAATTGTATGAATAAGAAGAGATAGTGATGAATAACTCACTGTCAACCTATCGCACACACGAACCAAGTCAGCGAACAACCACCATCAACCTATCGCACGCAAGCCAACGATCCCCCCCTTACCTCCGCCGCCGAAGGCAACCTCTACACACACACTGCCTCTATGTTATGTTGCACGTAGCCTAGGAGGCTACACCTACTCCGTACGCAGCTTAGTAGTTAGCTAGTTTCTACACGACAACACTGCCTCATTATACAAAGAGAAAACCCGCTAGAGGCAGTCACTACCTTCTCTCCCCCACCCCCAATCAATCAACTCCATACGACCCGCCTCAATCATTTAACACACTACAATCGCTATCCTAGTCTATGACAGCATCATTGCCACCCCCCTACTCCTACCGGCCGGATCTAGGTTGTACTACCTACTACCTACTAGACAGCTAGGCAATCGTACGCTCATGCAAAGTTTCTGCATTAATACATGTATTAACAACTTATCTTTATCCTCTAGCGCAGTATTACCTTATTGTAAGATAATAAAGTTCGTGTACTAGCCATACCTTCGCTTAACGTAGTATTTATACTCCCAGGCAGCACCAATCTCCATTCCATCTTTAGGTTACTAAACTATTGCGGAGGGAGGGATACTTTCGCGCGCGCTTCTTGTGCAGAGTCGTGGGCTAGGTTGTAGGTACTCCGTGCGTCTGGAGGTGCGGTGACGATATCGTTAATACATGCCGAGTGTGAGAAGGCTAGTTAGCGTTCTGAGACGTGGAATAGGTTGTTCGACACGGTTTCGATTTGGCGGAAGTGAGGATGGTTCTTTTATGTTCTATAGAGTGCGTTGGAGATCGCAGTAGCAGTGAGATGTTACGAGGCCTCGCTCGAATGCTTATGTATTGTCGTACTATTCCATGCCTTCATAAATGCTCCAACCCGCCGTCTATGATCGAACATGATAGATGCAATGTGTCTAGAGGCTATGCAATGTCCCTTCCTACCGAAACCAAACCTATTCTTCTAGATATACTCTCTCTCCGCATAGCTCTGAACCATGCCCTTTGCAGTCGACTCGTACTCCTTCAACACCACCTTGCCATCCTTCTCCACAGTATTAGCCTGCACAAATACCTTCCTCGGCGTCTTCTTCGCTAGCACCGCCGGCCGCACCTTGGTCTCGTAGAAAGGCTCCACCTCGGTGATGTCGTCGTACAACTTCTTCGCGCTCTCGTAGTCGGCCGTGCTCTTGAATATGTGCAGTTTCTGGAGGTATGCTTCTACCGCAGGCCGGCCAAGGTCGAGAATGCGCGAGCGCTCGAGACGGATGGTAAGGTCGGAAAGGTCGTCCTTCTCGTATTCGAGTTGGCAGAACTCGACACCGGCGTTGAGGAAGGTGCGTAGGATGGAGAAGCGGGCTTGCATGTGTGCTTGTCCCCATTTGCGGGATCTAGGGTCCCAGAACTCGAGTGCAGCGATGCCGGCACGCGCCATCTGGAGGTATGCGGCGAAGAGGACATGGCCGGCTTCGCCGTTGATGTCTTCCTTTCCATCGCCGAATCCGAACAGCTCTAGGATGGGAAACTCGCAAGCAAGTGCCATGGCAACACATTCAGCGCGGCACTCTTCGTATGAAGCAGCAATGGTGCCAAACACGGAGCCCCACGTTTGGCCTGGCTTGTAGTAGGTCGTGATGGGCTTGTGGGTAATGGGCGACACGGGTGGGTTCTTGATGTCGAAGTTGTATTCGCCTGGCGAGGTCTCCTGTAGCAGCTTTCCGCAGCCATGGCCGAGCAGTTCGTGCAGTCCGACCTGTACCTCGAAGGCGGGATCGCGGTACTTGTTGTAGACTTCTAGGTCTGCAGGCTTGATGAAGGGGATGGGTTCGTTGGCTGCTTTCGCTGATAGTACATTGCCGAGTGATACGTTCTTGAAACCCAAGTTCTGGCGGATGTCATCGTAGTTGGGGATGTTGATACCTGCGGGGATACTGTGGGATGTTAACGATGATACTGGAACAAGGGCCTTCAAGTTACGTACCCGCTGCCTGCAAAGGTCAAAACCTCGAGGGATGTGAAGTCGGGGCTCAGGAACTTGTCCTTCTCAAAGGTCGAGTCCCAGGGAAGCAAAGGAATCAGCTTCGGTGCCGAATCGACCAACTTTCCAAAAGCCTGCGTCCGCTCCTTGTTCACCATGGCCACGAAACCTTCCCACTCGCCACGAATGCCGTGGGGGTCGCGGTACGTCTCGATGAAGCCAATGTCGGACTCTACCTCAGGGCCCTTGTCTTTGATCCAATACCGCTGGCTCTCCTTGAACGCCTCAAGCGATCCGGTCCGGAAGCTCTTGGCGTACTGCTCCATCATGTTGACCTCGTTCTCGTTCGCCGCGTACTTTTTCGCTTGGTCGATGTGGTGCGCAATGGTCTCCATCTCTTTCGAGTAGTCGCCAAATACAAGCTTGATCTTCTTGCCATCATCCAGTGTCCACTCGTTCTCCTTCAGATCCCGATCTTCGGATGCAGGGTCGGACTGTGAACTCGCGATCAAGACCTCGAAGCCCTCCTTCGTCTTCCTAACCCTCGTATTCTCGGGCAGCAACCGTTTGCCTTCCAGAAAGTCGCTCACGCCCGCAATTTCCTCTTGTGTGATATCGGGACTGCCAGGGTAATACGTCGAGACGTGTCCGGCACTCGGATAGCCCAGATGAAGCTTCGCAATATCATTCCCCGCATATATCGCGTCCTTGAACTTCTCATACAGCTCCAATGCGGTCTTCGACACGGTAGCGAGCGCCTTCAGCTGTCGCGACTCGAGACGCGGCACGAACTTGGAGTCGCCGAACGATTTGTAGTTGCCTCCGTTTCCGAGGAACTGGGCAGCATAGTTGAGGTAGGCATCGATCTCACCTTGAGAGAGGCCAGCGTCTTTCGCAAGGGCAGTGTAGTCGCCTTTGGCGTGTTTGTGCAATGCGACGATGAAGTCGTATATATGCTCAGACTCGGGGGACACCTGGCGGAGGACAATGCGGGTGCCGGCGTAGCAGGCTCTGTCAATTCAAGTCAGCTGACGTGCCATGCAGTAAGTGAAGGCTGACTTGCATCGAGAGGTGGTGAGCATAGAGCTTCTCCTTGTCACCGAGTGATTCGAAGTGGGGCTTGATTGCGAGGGGCACAATGCTGGGAGGATCGTCGGCAAGGTACTGTTTGAGCGTCTCAGAGTCTATGGAAGCAGTCATTTTTGCGGTCGTGTAGTTGCAATGGAGGAGAGAGAAGAGATAGATTGTAGGAAGACAACAAGTGCAAGTGGGCCTCTTGCTTGGAGCTTATGCAAGGGTAGCGGGGCATCGTCAGCGGGGTAGCTTGGTGACACGGACTCGACGCCTCAGAACATGGTGAGACAATCTTATGATCAGTTCCTTCATACTCTGCACTACTACGTAAACGCTTTAGCCAGTGACATTGCTGATGCCAATTAATGGCCTTCTCATCTCGGATATTCAAACATACTACATGCCCACCAGCAGCGCCACGGCGCCTACAAACACCAGCAAGCCCCAAGAAACAGACATTTCAGCCGCTCTGCTCACACTGACAATCTCAGGAGTCCCAAGCGTCTGGACATCATCAATCTTGCAAACCACTTTGCACCCCTTGTCTTTTCTCGTCTCCAATAATTCAATGTCCCGCTTGTTCCCTCCCGCCGTGCCCGTCACGGGTCCACTCGTGTTGAAGGTCATCTCAATCCACTGAATCTGGAATTCCGCAGAATCACCTACGCTCATGTTCCCGGACCACTCTCCTCCGTCGGACCACATGTTGATCGTCATACCACTAGGCTTCCGGGGGACAGAGTATGTGTTGGCAGCTACCTGTTTGTTGTTCAAGTACCAGTAACTGTTCCTGTCTAGCCAGTCGATACGGTGCGTTTGCCATTCGTCCCACGGCGCGAGCTGTTTGGCTGTGACCGAGGCTGTAGTGACTTCGTTGCCGTCTTTGTCGACTGAAGGCTGGTTCGTATATCGTATAGTGTCGGTCGGGTCATCCGTCAGGATTTCGACATCGGTCTCGTTGTCATCGTCGAAGAAGGTGAAGAATCCGGCGACGGCACCCTTTGATCCAGTGACTCGTGCATGCATCCGCATAGACACGTGCATCAGATTCTTTTGCTCGTTTTCCACCTCTGATGCGGATTGAAAATCATCAAGCCTGGTTGTGCGTAGCGTGAGGAACGTGAAAGCATCACTACTGTCATCGTTTTGTTGTATAAAGACATTCGCAGGAGAGTTGACCATATGGGTAGGAAAGTCTGATGTGGCAGGCTTGCTCCAATTCTGAATCCCCCAATCCGAATTCCACGCATTGCTATTGAGAATGTTTGCGTTCCATACACTCTCACTCGCAGCACTATCGGAATTGTTGACGAGTGGTGGTGTCGTTACATACTGGCCTGACTGGTCCGCGAGGTTCCGGAAGTCGAAAAAGCGGTAGTACTGGAAGTATGAGGGTGAATTTGAGCTGGCTCCCGAGTTGACAACATAGCAAGTACAGTTTCCTGTGTTGTCGTGCGGCGTTGCGGTATCCGTCGAGGTGTATTGAGCGGAAAAGGCAGGCTGAAGGATCAAGGCGAGAGGCCATAGAAGCACACCCAGCGAAGGGAGATTGGAGACCATTGCTGTCGCCAAGAAGAAGATCAACAGCGAATAAAGTATTAAAAGTGTAGTATCAAAGAACCAAAAGCGGCAGTCAGAAGTGAAGTGGTAGTACGTTTAGTTGAGTGTCACCAGGTAGACATTATGGTCGTAAAGGTCGTGAAAGAGAATAATCTTGCAACGACAAAGACTGGGAAACTCACGCTTTCATACAAAACCCACCGTGCCACAGTTACCGTCACAGCGGGCGTAAAACATGTGAGGCTAGAGGAGGCGCAGGCGCTTCAATACCTACAACAATTTTGTAAAACGCGCGCACAGCCGCTCCGTTCTCGCGAGATCCATGTTTAGTCTGTTCTGCGTCGATCTAGCCACGGCTTTCCGGCTGATTTCCTGAAGCTAGGCAGATTCTGGCCGTAGCGCACCGAGTCCGGTGTCGCGATCAATTGATGACACGAAGAAACCCCAGAAGGGATTTATCGAACACGACTGTCTTGCAAGCTCTTCCTCATCATCGTTGTTCTTTGGCCAAAAGGTAATCCACGACTGTCATGTAGCTGAAGTTAGCTCAGGCATCAATGCCCAAGTGAAGCTGACAGTGCTTTCATGCCCAAGGCATAGAAGGACCTTGATTCAGAGGGCGCTTCGAAACCGTGTAAGAGTCAGGAGAGTGACATGACAAGAGTAGCTTTAGGACTAGATGATCGAAGGAGAAAGCAAGAAAGATCGTGGAAGAGATTCTCCACACGTCAGAATGTTGATGAAAACTTAAAAGTAGGCATCTGGACCCATACCTTCTCTAGGTAGCAGCCTTCGAGGTAACCACAAGGAGCCTAGTGAAATCGCCCGAGCACGTGAGCGCGCGTTAGCGTGAACGAATCTCCAAGGGACACGCTGCTGCCTTTCTTTGTGCAGCCACCGTTCACCGTTACTACAACCCTCGCAGTATATAACTTCAATATATTCCCCTGATAGTTCATCCTTCTTCAAGCATCCTTTCACACCATGTTGGATGATGCGTTACGAGAAAAGACGGCATACTTTGAACAGCAAGAGCTATCAGATAAAGACGGTGGGGATATGTCATTGGGAGACAGTTACCTGAACATAGGACCTGTGCTTGCTGATTCGGAAGCGATGCCGCCACCAAAGCTTGTACGAAAACCCAGCAGTTTCCTAGGCCCTACACCAAAAGAGCTACAGATGTCATTCGGAGCTCGTGGGGTTAAACAACCATCGAGTTTTCGATCAGAAAGCTCTAAATTGGAGCGGTCGGCAACGGCCCCAGGTACAACTACTACGAAAAGCTTTCCAGCCACCGGATTGCGGCAAAGACCTACATCAAGCCCACAGGCTAAAGTACCGGAAAGGCTGAAGAGAACAACTTCATTGCCGGATATGAAAGTGAAAAACGAGCTTCCTTTCTACAAGCGAGTCGGAGTCATCCCTCGAGAGCTCAAGAAAAGTAATGCGAAACCAGCAGACAACATCAAACTTGAACCAGAAGGCCGACAGGTCTTGAGAGATAAAGTCGTTTACTTTTACCCAAACAACGACACCAGTATGCCGCGTCGAATGCGTATACATAAGATCATTCAACTAGGTGCGGCATGGGTGCGGGCATGGCGCGAAGACATTAGTACGTATTCCTTTTTTAGATGAGCTTTGCTGATTTATGCCCCTGATTCAGCTCACATCATGGTCGATGAGAGCTACCACACATATTCACAAGTGCTCCGCCATCTTAACAAGGCCGGCTTGCCTGTTAGTATTCTAACAAATAAGCAACGATTCAATGGCTAACAGTGCCGTGAACAGCGTCGGATATTCTTAGTGAAATTCGATCCATACGTCCCGCAATGCATACAGTTCGGAACCCTCCTTGACCCTAGTGCTGGCCGGTTTCTTGTAAAAGGGGCCCCGATTTCTAATCGAACAGCTGTCGACACAGATCACGCTTCTCAGTCATCCGAGTCTCAAGGCTCGCTCCAGGTTAAGCCTTCCCTGCGTCAACTCACTGCCCATGATTCCCAGACACATTCCACACCCACAGAAAACAGCCCTCAAAACGTGAATTCAGACCCTAGCCATCCTCCAGGTTCTTCGCAGGAGATAGTGAAGGACAGCTTTATCGGCGACGAGCCAAACGAATCTACAGACGCTTATAACGATGACCTCTCCCAAGCTATACAGGAAACGAAAGCTATCGCCCATCTTCCACTGGACGAGGAAGAGGAGGAGGGACCCACAAGCTCCATAGACCATGACTCCGACTCAGGCACCGACGATGAGATACCCGAACCGCCTTCCAAACGTCTAAAACTCTCCACTTCTACACCCGCACCACCCAAAGGCAAAAGTAAAGGAAAAGGAAAGGCACCGTCCAGTACCTTCCAGTGCATGAATCCCTCAGGCGCTGCCTCTTCCGCAAACCCAAATTCCCGCACAATCGAGATCCTAGACCAAATGTGCAAATACTACGACCAAATGCAAGACCAGTGGCGCACATTCGCTTACCGTAAAGCAATCAGCACTCTCCGCAAGCAAGACACCAAGATAACCACAGCGAAAGAAGCCGCCGTCCTTCCATTCATAGGACAGCGCCTCGCCGACAAGATTGAGGAAATCGTACTCACAGACCGTCTGCGCAGGCTAGATAGTACACGGGACGATCCAACGGACCAAGTACTCCGTCTCTTTCTTGGTGTATACGGAGCCGGCCTCGCCCAAGCTAGTAAATGGATACAAGCTGGGTATCGTACGCTCGACGATCTGACCACGAGTAAGCAGATTCCCCCACAATCATAGCACCGATATCTTCGAGATTTGCCTCCAAGACAACATACATTGCCACTTCTGTCGAACAAGTTATACTGACTATACCACCATAGAAGCCAAACTCACATCCTCCCAGAAAATCGGAATCGAGCACTACTCAGACTTCGCCCAACGCATCCCTCGCACAGAAGTCGAAGCCCACGGCACCACAATAAAATCCGCCCTCCGCACCCTCGACCCAACATTCTCAGCCACGATAATGGGTTCCTACCGCCGCGGCGCAAAAGATTCCGGCGACATCGACATCATCATCACGAAACCCAGTGCCTCAATCGCACAGCTCCATTCCCTCGTCTTCAAAACCCTCATCCCCTCCCTTACTTCCTCCGGCTTTCTGAAATGCAAACTCGCTACTTCTTCCAGGACCGACGACGGCACGAAGTGGCACGGCGTGTCCTGTCTACCCGATTCTACTACCTGGCGACGATTGGATTTGCTGCTGGTGCCGGAAGAGGAGATGGGTGCTGCGCTGCTGTATTTCACGGGTAACGATATCTTCAATCGGAGCATCAGGCTGTTGGCGAGCAAGAAGGGGATGAGGCTGAATCAGAGGGGCTTGTACAGGGATGTTGTCAGAGGAAGGAATCGGGAGAAGTTGAACGAAGGGACGCTTGTGGAGGGCAGGAGCGAGAGGAAGATTTTCGAGATTTTGGGAGTTCCGTGGAGGGAGCCGGGGGAGAGGATTTGTTAGGGGGGTGTGGGGGGTTGGTTATGAGTTATGTATGGACGGGTTTATGATTGAATGATATGATATTACTTGAACTACACTAAAAACCCCTACATTCCATTTCTACACTTCCTACAACTTCGCCTGGCCCTTCTTAAATGTACCTCCAAGTTCCTCAATAAACCTCTCCGTCAACACACTCCTCTCAATACCCTTCCTCGCACCCCATTCCCTTTCCGTCCTCTTCTCTCCTTCCCAGAACCTCAACATCTCTTTCCCAACCCACTGTCCGACATGCTTGGCACTCTCCTCCACCTTCTCCATAGGAATCAAGTGCCCCGCCCCCTCTACTATGACGTTCGCCACCCTGCCCTCTTTCTCTCCTCCACTGCCACCATCACCCGCCCCCGTCAACGCCATCTTCTCGGCAATGTTGGTAGGGTCGATGGTCAGGAAAGAGAGGGAGCCAAAGATGTAGAACACGGAGGGACGTAGATGGGGCAATTGTCGAAATACCATCATCGATTCGCCGCGATAGAAGGGCGCTTGGGCGATGGGGGTGGCGACGAGGTCGGGATGCGTATTCCGATTGATAGCGTTGGGGTTCGCGAGACAGTAGTTCGCCGATGAAGGTTCCGTGTCGACGCCTTCGCGGAAAGGGAAATTGGGTCGAAGAAACGTCATTACTTCTTGATGCTTGGTCGTCTTGAGCGTGACTTCTTTCGCCTTCGCCGGCGCCGGCGTGGTCGTAGGTTCCCCGGACACGGCAGCCGGTAGTACTCCCGGCGTAGCGTTGCTCTGGGGATACAAACTCGTCGGCAGGTCTCTCAACCCGTGCTGGATCCACTTGTCGAAAACACGCTTGTCCCACGACTGGTAGAATTTACTGCGGAGCATGGCTTTCGCGGCTTCTTCGCGCGAGGGCCAGCGGTCCCGCCGGTTGGAGGATGCGTGAGCAGGCCCCATGTTGCCGGAAACCGAGACCATTTTCTGGATCACGGGGTCGATGAGGATGAGCGTTTCGAAGAGGCGTGGATGCAGCAGTGCGAGATTGGCGAGTTGGGCTCCGCCCATGCTGTGGCCGACGCCGATTATGGGGCGCGGCATTTGCGCGCGGAAGGTGTTGACCATGTGCAAGAGGTCGCGGCTGTGGTCGAGCCAGGCAGCTGGAGGGTGTTAGATGGATCGGGGAGAAGGACTGGGGTTTGGGGGACTTGCGGTCGTTGCCTATCTTGTCTTCGTTTAGGACGCTGCTTTCGCCTTGATGGACTACGTCTGCTATCCATATTCCCCGGATGCCGAAGCCGAGCTCTTTCGATACTTTTAGGAGTTCGTCCCAGAGGGGTTCGTAGAGTTCCTGGTGGAGGGTCAATCGTGGAGCTTGGTTGGTGAATGACTTCAGATATCTAAAACACTACATGTGGGGCCTCTAAAGATAGTACAGATAGATAATGGACCGCAGAAGTGATAGATAGAAGAGAGTGGAAGAGACAATGAGATTTTCGAACGTACCTTTGGAAACGCATTCGCATGGGCAGAAATGATAGTAATATCACCAGGCTTGGGCTTGGTATTCAATGGCGTGTACTGCTTGATGGCAAGGTGGAGCACTTCTTCCTGCGTCGTAGACGTAGTTCGGGGAAAGCCACGGATATGTGATGCGTCCAGTACGTGCTCGTCGACGCGATAGTATTCCGAAGACATGGCGATAGTTCTTGAGGGTACAGGTCCACGGGGTATCAAAGTCGGCTGTGATGGAAGAAAGCCTATTTATGTATTTATGACACGTCGCCAGAAATGTAGGATGTAGCTGTGGAGAATAAGAAGTCAAGATGGTGTTAACATATGAATGCGAAAAGTTGCTTGGTGTTGGAAAGAAGACGAGATGGTATGGTTGGACTTGGAAGGCTGAATGAATTGCCGATCGTAACGGGCCGAGGTAAATCCTCCACATTTCTGAGAGGCTAGATGACGTGCAGCCCGAGAGCCTCAAGAGCTTCCATCGATGTGGGAATGTTGTATGGCAGAACTACCACTAACTTCTCAAGAGCCAGCACTGCAGAGTGTGCCATAGTGCAATACGGAACATAAGGGGTAGTGAATAGGCTAGATGACAGCGAGCTTAATGTAGAGATGGGCAAAGACACTGGCTTTTCAACGACGAGACTGTCGCGTGAAGCTACGGACTCTTTCCCTCTGAGAACCAATAAGATAGACGGTTGGCAAACGGTCGAGAACGATGAGGGGGCTCGTCACGTGCCCAACGCGTTAAGCTTCGAGAAGCGCGATCACCGCTAATCACTTAACACACCGCGACTGGGTTCCTCCACCACCCCGCCGCATTCCGCGATTGCGAATCCACAACACGATCATGGACACAACCATGACGGACGCGTCCGTCTTTGACGAGGCCACTTTTACCATCATCCCGACCTCGCTGTCGCCAGAGCGCGTTCAAGAGGTGAGGCGACGCGTTCCTGCTCGAGCGCCATTGCTAATTGTCGCAGTTGACCCACAATATTGAATCATCCGGAGGCACCGTATTTCCCTTTGACGCCTCTGCTGGGCGGCTCAAGAATCTGCAAGAAATTCTCTACATTGTTACAGCGACGACCGATTTCCCCGACTACTACCGCGCGCTCGACCTTATGATCAATGTCGTGAAGCCCACTTTTATAGACGCATGCTTGGATTCGGGCAAGTTGAAGAACCCCAGGTCGTACAATCCCGATTCCGCGCTCTTCATGAGCGAGGTGGTGGTCTGCTGTGGAGATATACCCGAGGGCGACCAAGATGCGATTGCGGGCGGTGTAATAGCCATGGGCGGACAGTGCAGTACAGGGCTGTCGAAGACCACTACCCACCTTGTCGCTCTCAGCATGGACGAGAAGAGGTGTGTCATAGTCAAGCAGAAGAAGTTGAACGTCAGGATAGTGCTGCCTCACTGGTACGTCGCGCGATCCCATTATACATACACGTGCTGACGGCTACAGGTTCGACGATTGCCTCAAGGTTGGCCGTAGAATTAGCGAGCGACCGTACCTCTTACCCGACCCTGAGATTCTAGATATCGAAGCGGGCGCCATTCCGGCTCCAAAGACCAACCTGGATATTCGTGATGCGACGAACCCGGAACCCATGTCCCCGCCCGTGTCGACTCCGCCAGCACACCTGGAGGACCCCCGCTCGATCAAAGCGTTTGCCGATAAGAGGGTCAAGCTTGGAGCGGACCTCAACATCAATGCGCGGCTTAGAGGCACGATTGCAGGCTTGGTTGAAGCGGGCGGCGGCGTCGTTACCGAGAACATTGACGAAGCGGACATATACGTCTGCAACTACCGTGACGGCGACGACTACATTACGGCCTCACAGGCGAAAAAGGACGTAGGTAACCTTAGCTGGCTCTACTATCTCATTACGCATGACGAGTGGACGAATCCAATGCGTCGCATGCTGCATTACCCGCGCCCTCGCAACGGCGTCCCCGGCTTTAAGAAGTACAAGATCAGTATCTCCAGCTATACCGGCGAGGCGCGTGTCTTCCTGGAAAACCTCATCAGGGCTGCCGGCGCGGAGTTCACCAAGACCTTCAAGCAGGACAACACGCATCTCATCGCGGCACACAAGACTAGTGAGAAATACGAGGCCGCCCAGGAATGGAACGTCAGCGTGGTGAACAATCTTTGGCTCGAAGATTGTTACGCTTGCTGCAAGAACCTGCCGATGACCCATGAACGCTACACGTACTTTCCCACACGGACCAACATGGGTGAGATTCTCGGCTCTACAGAGATAGATCGGGTTGCGACAGAGAACATGTTCTTTCCCACACCCCGGCGATCACAGCCGGCCAAACCCAAAGCACAAACCGATGACGTTCCAGCATCAAGTGTGAAGAAGGCTCGTGGGAATAGTGATCTCGCTGCTCCCAAGTCGCCTCTGGCAAATAAGACCACCAAGCGGAAAGCGGGAGCCGACGTAGCGACGCCCGCACCTTCACGACGAACGAGTGGTAAAGAAAACGAGACGCCCGGCACCACTGGCAGCCGAAGTGCCAAACTCAAAGCCACATCGGCGCTACACAACGCAGCTGATGACATCAACAAATTCGAGCAAGAGCGAAAGCGAAAAGGAGGTGTCATTCACGGCGGACGCCGACGAAAGGGTGATGAGGTCTCAGAACAGGCAAAAGGGAAAAAACGCGAGTCTTCATCTAGCAAGCGCTCCATCGATGAGGTCGATGTAGACGGGACAACGGAAGAAGACGAAGCGACAGAGCCAGCGACGAAGAGCAAGAAAGCGCGCAAAGGCCCGCTGACCCCCATCAAATACCGCATGCTCATCTCCAAAGACGAACGATGGGCGGACAATAAAGACAAGGAGTCCAAAGAAAAAGCACGCTTGCGCGACCTAGGTCTTTTCATCGCCGACGACTTCAAGAATACAAAGGTGGATCTGCTGTGCGCACCGCGAATAGTCCGGACCGAGAAGTTCGTTTCGGCGTTCGCCTGTGGTCCTACGCTTGTATCTTCCAAGTTCATCGACGACGCGCTCAAGAACAACAGGATACCCGCGCCCGAGAAGTTTCCACTTGACACCACAGACTACGAACGCGAGCACGGACTAAACATTGACGAGTGCCTCACCCGCGCAAGGCAGAACAAGCAACGGCTCCTCAAGGACTGGCAAATCTTCTGCACTCCGGGCGTTGCACCGGGTTTCGAGACGTTCAAGAAAATCATCCAGGCCAACGGCGGTACCTGTCAAGCCTATCGCGGCCGCAACGCCAAACTCACGGCTAGTCGCCGCGAAATCGACGTCCAGCCCAAGGAGGTCTCCCAAAACCTAGTCGAAGATGACGGCGACGTGCTCTATCTCATCTCGGAGCCTTCTCGGACCGAAATGGCGTGGTGGAAACCCTTTCGAGAGTTTGCGGAGAAGAACGACATGGTTCCCAGAATCGTGAACAAGGAATGGTTGCTGTGTGTGGCGATTGCGCAGCGCATGATGTGGAAGAAGGAATGGGAGCTCAGTGAGGAAAGAGCGTAATTCCGGGAGAGATGGGGCTTCTGCGCTGCGAGGTGTCTGGCGTGTGACATGCTTCTTTGCGCGTTCTTGCGAGCTGACGATGCATAGGGTTTTTGGCGTTATGGTATATGGCTTGATTGGTAAAAGGCAGCATCTGGGAATGATCTTTCTTCACGAATTTCGCGAGGGCGTTGTATTCCTTCTGATATACTTGGTATCGGGTATCTTTGGCAGTACGAGTTTGTACTGCAGCCGCAAAAGCTATCTATCATCCATAGCATCGGTCATCGTCTCTATCGAGTATCCTTCAGACACTCTATTCTACAAGCAAAGCCGCACCCAAAATTCCAAAAAA
The DNA here is from genome assembly GCA_010093635.1 of Massarina eburnea CBS 473.64. Lineage (NCBI taxonomy): Eukaryota > Fungi > Ascomycota > Dothideomycetes > Pleosporales > Massarinaceae > Massarina > Massarina eburnea. The sequence continues at coordinate 266,001 of MU006795.1, read as the reverse complement.
TGTCAAACATGCTCCCATTAAAACCCCCACTCTTCCCTCAGAAAAACTTCACACCCTCACTCCCCTCCCCCCCAAAAATCTGCGCTTTCCCCTTCTTAACACAAACCCCCAAACACCTCTGCAACAACTCCCCCTCCATCCCCCAAAACTCCTCCCTCCTCGTCGCATCGCTCTCCGTAACCTCATACAGCGTCAACACCGTGCCCCTCTGGCCCGTCCGATCAACCCAATCCTCAATAACCTGAGCCCATTCCTCCGGCCTCCGCCAATAAATCCACGCCCTCCCCCCCTCGGTCTCAGCAGCCTCGACATCCCCTTTCCTTCCCGTCCACTCGGCGCGATTCCCGCCGTCCTTGGTACTCATCCAGTGCACGACGGCCTTTGCATCGCGCAGCGAGAGGGCGCGGGAAAGCGTAGCGTTGGTGAAGAGAGGAGTGGGGAGCGCGTCGATGAGGGAGATGCTGAAGAGACGGTGCGCGCGGCAGTAACTCTGGATATGTGCGGACCAGGATTGGAGCTGTGAGGAGCGGGTTATGGGGTTCGGTTGCAGGGTGAAGAAGGGCGGGAAACTGTAGATCGGGCTGAAGATGTAGGTGTCTTGTGCAGTCGTCGTCGTCGTCGTTGTGGTGCTGGGTGCCGAGGATGCTGGGAGTGAGGATATAGATGTCATTGCGTTCCGTGGGGTCGTAAGGTGGAGAGGTACGATGGACGTGGGAGGGAAACGGGAGATTGGAATAATGGCGCGTCGGGAGTGGTGATTGTGGGGTACATGGGCTTTTTTTTTGGCGTCGCGGGGAAAAGCGATGACATGTTTCCATCCCCATCCGTCGGCCCTATATTTCTTGGCATCCCACGTTCACGTCTTCCCGTCTATGTCGCTGACTACTTCGCATGTATCAACGAGCAGGGTTTTGTCCATGTTGGGGAGTTGGGATGCAGCCCTACATGTCTCGCATGATTCACGTGTGCATGGAAAGGGGATGTGGGATGTGGAGCCTAAAGCGACTTCACCTCCCATTGTATCACAATAATCAATTAAAGGCAAAGAAATCATAATGGTTGTGTTCTATTTCGGGCCTCCTGAAAGACTTCACCGCAGTCTAACAAGCATAGTTTCTACCTGCTCCAGGTTCTGCCTCACAGCCTCGGCACACCTCGCCGCCATCGCACCGTCAATAACTCTATGATCCGCACTCCAGCTAAACACACACTCCTCCTTCCTTATAATCTCACCATTCTCTCCAAACGCTGGCACAGCCCTCGCTCTCCCGATCCCCAGAATGCCCACTTGTGGAGTTACAATGACGGGAGCCACGGCAGTCCCTCCGATGCTCCCAATATTGCTGAGCGTGAACGTTGCGCCGCTCAAATCAGCTGAACTAAGCTTGCCAGCTCGAGCGAGACCGCTGAGTCGGTTGATCTCAGCGGAGATGGATTCGATCGTGTGTGATTGCACGTTGCGGATCACTGGGACGAGGAGACCGGATGGCGAGTCGATTGCGACACCAATATTATGTGAGCCTTTGATTTGGATCTGTGGCTTGGAGGAGTCGGTGGTGGTGTCGAGGTGTGCATTCAGTAGGGGGTATTGCTGGAGTGCCAACGAGACGGCTTTGACGATGAAAGGGAGTGTAGTGAGGCGGCTTGCTTTCTCCTTGTTTGCGTTGAACTTCTTCCGTAAGACGTTCAGGGAGGTGAAGTCGACGTTGTCGGTGTAGAGAAAGTGCGGGATCGAAAGTGATCGCGTCATCTGCTTGAACATGGCGGCTTGTATGGGTGTGAGCGGTCTCGTCTGATCCTCTACCTGCTGCGCAGCGGGTATCGGTGCTGATGCAGCGGCACCTGTGGTTTCCTTCAACGACTGTACGTGTCTTTGTATGTCTTCCTTGAGCACGCGTCCTTCTCTTCCAGTTCCCTCTATATCCTCTATCTTCAAGTTCATTTCCTTTATTCTATGTCGTACCGCGGGTGTTGCTAGCGAAGCGTGCTTCCCTGGTATTCGTGATTTTGGTTCGTCTTTTGGTGGTTCGGACGGTAGAGACTGGGGTTGGGGCAGAGGCGCGTCTCCTATTGCGGCTTTCGTATCATTCCTGCCGACTTCTAATCCTTCGTCTGCGGGTTCGGTCGGGTTTGGCGCCTCCTTGTCTGTTTGTTTCTCCGATCCATTTTTGAGGAGAGCTTCGTCTGCGGCCGAGATCTCGCTTTGGATATCGATGTCTACTAGGGGCTTGAAGATTCAGCACTATCCTTCGTGAAATGGCAGGATACCGTACCTTTCCAACCCTGGCCATGTCATCTTGCTCATAGTATAGCTTCCTTATCACTCCATCAAACCGCGATGTGATCTACCACGCTTAGCACTCTTCCCTGAACGTTGAATGCGGTATATTCACCTCCACTGACGCCTTATCCGACTGGACTTCGCATATAGGATCGAATTGCTCGACGCGGGCGCCAGGCTTGACAAACCACTGAATGACCTGACATTCCGTGATGCCTGCACCCCATTAGCACAAAACTCCACAGACAACTCCCACACGAGCTCACCTTCCCCAATATCCGCCAAAAGATATGGCTTCACGACCTTCAGTGCACCGGTCCTACTGAACGCCCTTCTCTGCACCCGCCTCGGTCCCTGGAACCCACTCGCAACAATCGGCGCGCTCCTCTTCAACGACGTCCGGCAAAGAAACCGCACGGCTTCACGAGACATGCTGTTAATCATGGCGGCTCAAGTACAGAGCAGAAATCGCACATGTTCTAGAGGAACGGCGAGGCATAAGCGGGCATGTTTGTCCGATGGGATACACTTCCGGGTGTAACGGCTGACGTCGGTATAAGATCCGGGGTAATGGCGCTAGTTCCGAAGAGGTTTAGGCCGATTTCGGCTTAGGGTAAGCACAACGGGTTTCCGAGGTATCATGAGCGGGATGAGAATAGTGGTTTTCCGAACGGCATTCGCCTAAGTGAATAATAGCGAGGTTTTTCGAATTTTCGGGGTTCGTGAGGTGGAGTGGTCGGATGGAAAGCTGTGTCCAGTGTGAGAAGAGTCTGGGGAAAATGCCCCTCACCCCACACCGTCCGGGCTATGGCTTGTGTCCACTTGAGATTACCACGTTACTCACGATTCCTTATCACTTTCCTACATTCCCCCCTGCTCACGCTGAAGGCTGTGCTCCCGAGCTTCTGCTTCGTATACATACAACGGCCCACATTTGTTGTGTTGTCGTATGTGGAGGGTTACCAATGTGTTGATATCGAGCGTGCTCAGGTCCGCTAGAGGCAGAAGTTACTGCATACTGAACACACTACCGATCAACAAACACCGACGGGTGGTATCGCGGGCATCGATCAATTTCGTCTCCGTATAGCTGGAATTGCTGCGATAGGAACGGAAGATCTGCTCTGCTCTGAGTAAGTGCACACTCACATCTTTTACTACATACTGAAGAGCCGCAGCGTAGAGAAATTATCGAAAAGTCCATATTCGTAAATACAGCGTTGCTATCAAATGTAGATCTAGATTCGCCTTGAACGCCTAATCAAAAGATATTGCGAGTTCCCAGTCGGGGTATAATATATTACCTTAGTCTGCGGCATTTCTTCGCACAGCACTCTCGGCAACGCTCTCAATGCTCAACGCTATAATGAAATCCGCCCCTTAGATATGCGGCGGTGGGGAAAAAGCAAGGTCGTCCACGTAGTCCAACTCGGCAGAATCCTCCTGTAATCATGACTAGCGTACAATGATGCTGTCAACAGCGGCAGCGGCAAGCTGTGACACCTGCTCTAGTGATCCAGTAACGTCAATGATCTGAACGTCTTTGATCTTGTTGATCTCGTCATCGTCGGGTTCCTCGAGAGCTGCCAGCTGGCTGATGACCATGGCCTCCTTCATGTAATGTCCCTGGCGGGCTGCAACACGTGCCAGCAGAGTCTCCTTGCTCGCCCGCAGATACACAAAGTGCACGTTGGCATTGGGATTTCCACTGTAGAGGCTGGCTCCGCGGATGACGTCGCGGTACTTCTTCTTGAGAGCACTGCAAGTTACAACCACACCTTTGGAGCCTGACGCCAGGGACTCCAAGGCTTCGTTTCGAAGGAGTATGAGCCAGTCCCAGCGGTCGGCGTCCGTCAGGGGGACGTTATTCTCCATCTTCTGGACATTTTCCGGGGGGTGGAACTGCAGATGTTAGCGTGGTTGACACGAGCGGGCAATTCACACTCACTTCATCGCCTTCGATGTACTTGAATGCATAGCGGTCCGAAAGGCCTTTGGCGACAGTGCTCTTTCCACAACCCGCTGGGCCGGTGACGATCAGGATGTGCTGGTTGCTCTTGATGGACATGGCAGCTTGCTTGACGGTATTGGCAGAAGACGTAATGTTGGACGGCGTGGCTATGGGAGGTGTGGGAGCGACAGCATAGTGGGCCGCATTTATATGCGGCGGCTCCGTCGTTTGCATCATCTTGAGGAAGCGAAGTTTGCTCGGAGGCTGCGATGGACGGCAAGAGCCAAGGGAAAACAAGACGGGTTGGGCACTTTGAACTCTGGGACAAAGAAGGTAGCTGGGGGTTTATGGCGGGGAATATATAGTGCTGGGCTGGGCTGAGCAGGGCGATGTGAGTCGGGATGGCGTAGGCAATAATGGCAGTTGTCGAGGCCGGGGGTGCACTTCTTTAAAGACAACCATATCCCTCCGCTGATGCCGGGCCCGCATGACGGCGAGGGTGGGACCAGAGTTTGGCCTTGTAGCCAAGAATTGGTCACACAGGAGAACGCAATGCGAATCAGCATTCATCGCGGCACATCCGGAAGCTGGTGTGGGACAGGCTCGACGGGCCCAAAAGCCGCAGTTGGGCTCCTTACCAGGCCTTGCCAGGCACGACCTGGCCGGGGCTCTGACGTTAAGTGGTATTTTATTAGCATGTCGGCGTTTGAAAGTCTGCGTGGGATGATGGATGCAAGGGTTAAGAGTGGCGAAGACGTTAGTACCGTCTCCCCGCACTTTCATCCCAGTCGTCAGGTACGCAGCGCAACAATAATGTGCGGCCGCGCTTCCGGCCTGCCAGCGCACTCCGCCCTCAGTTGAGAAGCTGTACTTTCTACCGCATAGTCTCTTGCAACTGGTCTCGACTAGGCCCAGAGAAGTTTAGGGTATAATCGTCTAGAGGCCTATCAGATAGCTAGGATTGAGCTATGTGGGGCGTTTTCATATGCCTTAGCATCTGTACGAAGGCTTAAGGTTAACGGCAACGCCCCACATAGCTCAATCCTGGCTATCTGATAGGCCTCTAGACGATTATACCCTAAACTTCTCTGGGCCTAGTCGAGACCAGTTGCAAGAGACTATGCGGTAGCCGGCCGTGTCTCCGGCGCCACTGCTGTGGAACAGATTGCGATCCGTGTCATGTGCAGCGGCAGAGGGAGAGTGCGAGGCGGTGGGAGGGAAAGCAGGCGCTGTGGGTAATAATGGCGCGTGGGGGTCACGCGACAAAGGGACGTTTCGGTCCGCCAACGGAACTTCTTTGCGCTCGCTGGTCGGTTTGAGCATCTTGCTCCGCTGCTAGCGGCTCCATGTGGTAGATGGAAGTTTGGAGTAAACCGCCCCGAGATGACATGGATGGCGCGTGAATGTGGGTGCAGCTCACCGCCCTCGGCTGGTTGAGCGCATCTCCGCCCCTGCTTGCCTGCCTGCCTGCCTGCTATACGGGTGCTACACGGGTGCTACACGGGTATGCTACACGGGTCTTGTGACCGCCGCGTTGACGTGTCCGTCAGAAGAAGAACGGGCCGACGGGGACTGCAGTAGTAGTGATGATGCAATCATTGCAGTGGAGGGCACCAAGGGGGCACGGGGAGGGGGGGACGCGGAGGTGCTTGCGGTGAGCGGCTGAGTCAGCGGTGGCTGGTGCCCTCCGTGTGGCTGGTGGGCTTCAGCTTCGCGACCGATGCTCCGCAATGTGTGTGTGCAGTGCAGACCAGCACCGACCCGTGACACCGACAATTGCATCCCACACCGTCTGCGCACTGACACAGACCGGTCGCCGCCATGTCCTACTTCTTCTCCACCCCCGTGGACATCGATGTCGTCCTCGAGGAGGCCGACGAGCGCCAGGCCGTCGACGTGAAGCTCGATAAGAACCGCAAAGAGAAGGTGCCGCTGTATCTGGATGGCGAGTCGGTCAAGGGGCAGGTCACAGTCAGGCCGAAAGATGGGAAGCGGCTGGAGCACACGGGCATCAAGGTGCAGTTCATCGGCACAATTGGTGGGTTGCGCGCAGGCAGGCAGCTGTAACACAGCTCCGGTGCTGACGACATTTGACATGCAGAGATGTACTTCGACCGCGGAAACCACTACGAGTTCCTCTCTCTCGGCCAGGAGCTTGCGGCCCCCGGCGAGCTGCAGCACCCGCAGACCTTCGATTTCAACTTCAAGAACGTCGAGAAGCAGTACGAGTCCTACAACGGCATCAACGTGAAGCTACGCTACTTTGTGCGCGTCACAGTCTCCCGGCGCATGGCAGACGTGGTGCGGGAAAAGGATCTCTGGGTGTACTCATATCGGATACCGCCGGAGACGAACAGCTCGATCAAGATGGACGTCGGTATCGAGGACTGCCTGCACATTGAGTTTGAGTACTCAAAGTCCAAGTACCACCTCAAGGACGTTATAGTGGGGAGGATATACTTCCTGCTCGTGCGGTTAAAGATCAAGCACATGGAGCTTTCCATTATCCGGAGAGAGACTACAGGCGCTGCGCCGAACCAATACAACGAGAGCGAGACCTTGGTGCGCTTCGAGATCATGGATGGCTCCCCCTCGAGAGGTAGATCTCAACACACTGCTTGTGTATAGTAGCTTACGCGTTCCAGGCGAGACCATTCCAATCCGGCTGTTCTTGGGTGGCTTCGATCTCACCCCCACATTCCGAGAAGTCAACAAGAAGTACTCTACTCGGTACTACCTCAGCCTAGTACTCATCGATGAAGGTACGTGGATCGCCCCGAAGCATCCGCCCTGTAATCTTTCGGCTGGGTGTTTCGTCTAATCCCCCACCTTGTCGAATGCACGCAATTAACTTCCCGACAGACGCGCGGCGGTACTTTAAGCAATCCGAGATCGTTCTCTTCCGACAAGCCCCAGAGGGATTGACTTTGGCTCAGGAACAGAACAAGTTGATGGCTGTTTCGTGATGGGCGCGATCTCGACCTTTCGATGAGACAGGGAAGACGAGTTGATGAGAGAATATGAATGCGCCAGGTATTGCGCGACGGAAAATCCCAGCATCGGATGGCCCTAAATCAGGAGACATGCGTCCACATGTACCTCCGCAGCTATCGGCGTGTAGATACCATATTGTAGTACAAGTATCAAGTAGTTCAAGACTCACAACATCCTGATGTGGTAATTTTCTCCGATGTTCACAACTACACTAAAAACCCCGCAACCGCGCGGCCCATACTTGCGCATAGCCAACATGCGCAAAAATCGACGACGCCATCGATTTTAGACCAATAATGATACTTAAAATGTGAAGTCCCAGAATCTGGAGTTACGAGGGATCCATTCGACGGGTATCGAAAAGTAGTGGTTCAGATGACTCGGATATCTAGTTCTGTTATGCATGAAAGATGGAACCACCCCTCGGATCTGAACTCCATCCTGCTCCGAGGCTACAACTCACCTGTGCATCGTAGGCGGTACTCAACAGTTATGATAATAATGGCGACAAACATATGAAGCATCGATCTTGGAGCAGACTGGTCGTTGTGCCATATCCACAACAGCAACCCCTAATTAATGTCCGGGTAGCTTCACCCTGAGCAGATAAACTTCAGCAGAACTTTGCGAACAGAGGCAACCAGCGCTCAGTGCGTCCAGTCACTCCTCATTCTTCCCTGTCTGCACTCAACTCACCACCATGGGAATCCTGACAGAAAACGCTGCAATGACGTATTTGCTCCGTTTTTCAACGGGGCGGCCCACAATTGAGCGATAACATCGATTTCTTCAAAAATCCCATCAACGGGCGCCATGGAATTTTGACCTTCTATTCCCACCCTTTCCCTTTATTTTCTTCACTCCAACTGTAGATTGATCGGCTAGTCAACATGTCTGCCAACGGTAGGTTACACTCTTTCTTTCTGCGAGCGTTGCGGACCCGACAGGGGCAACTTCACATTGTAGTCCTTTTTGCCCGCATACATTACCTTTCATATCATCACTGCATATCGCCCTGAGCTCTCGAGTCTGAATCTGACAGCTCACAGAAGAGGAAAAAGAGCCCTCTGGCCAGTCGGGCCAAGAAGGGTCTGCACCTCAAACCGGAAGGACCAAAACGTCAACGTTAAGGCCACCGAGCCTACAACACCAGCAATCCTCACGATCCTCTAAGCATGTTCGACCGAACCAAGAGACACAGCCGAGCTATCGTTTGGATCGCATAGATACTGAAGACCAGCGGTCTCTACAGCCGTCTGCGCGTGAAAATAAACGAGCTCAAGGGAATGCTAATGTCCTGCTAAGGCAGCATACGGAGAAGAAGCCAGACGAGAACTTTTACGTCGACAATGACTACTTTGACCTCAACCCTTGGTATGATCAACAGCCCAAGAAGCCAGTCTTCGGGCTTGGGAAACCCTTCCCACGTACCGTCAGGCCGGGCATGTTGTGGGGTCGTAAGGGTGAGAAGCCTACAGCCCATAACGTTGAAGGCCAACACAAAGGTTAGTGCAATTATCACGATAATTGTGGATATCGGTCCTCTTGAACACCCGCAGGTTCCCTCGCAGACGGATCAATACAATGAGGTCCGATACTGATACACAGCGTATGGCTAACTGATGTGACGCGACAGATCATCAACGAAGTATGCCGACTCTTCATATACCATTGAACGAGAAGGGTGATCATCCACCAGAAGTTTTCGAAGCAGAGATTGGAGGCCTGCAATACGAAGTTCGGCGGATAAGGCCACATGAAGGCGAGGGAGACGATGAACACCCTGCAGCGGGCATTGGACGAGAAGACCACGCTCCTGGTACTGAATTAGAGGACTCCATATCTCAGTCTCAGTCTGAAGCACACCCTCAACTGCGGCAAAGATTCGCCTCTGGCTATCCTGGCGGTCTTCCGCCTGTCGAGGAGACAGACTCCGTCAAGTCCTTCGAGACGAGCGAGACTGATAGAGGAAAGGATGAAATGCGCAAGTATGAAGAAAAGCAATTGCAGGAGTTCTACAACAGGCATCGAAATCCTCTAGCCCGTTTCCGGGCGAAGAATGCGGCTGCGCTTGCCGAGTTCTTATGTGTAAGTGTACTCACGTTGATGGTTGCTCAGAGCTCACAAGTATAGACTACCGTATACGTCTTCTTCGGAATCGCAGGGTCTCTGTATTCAGAAATCTACCCGGCCGCTTCAGGAGTGAGTGTCGGGTTTCGAAGTGCATTTGGGATCTACTAACATCTACCAGGACTACCAAACACAGGCCTGGGCATGGGGCATTGCAGTAATGGCGGGCATCTATGTTGGCGGTGGCATTTCTGGTGCACACATGTCGCCATGGATATCTGTTTCCGTCTCAGCTTTCCGAGGATTCCCATGGAAACAGTGTTTCGTGTATGTCATCGCCCAGATTCTTGCTGGCTTCGCCGCGGGTGCTTTGGCCTGGGCAGTTTATCGAGAGGCGATTATGCACGCTGATCCAGACCTCACACCGTACGTAATACCGGTAATCCAAATATATGTGAGGTATACGCTAACTCTATACGCTGACCTAGTGAGAAGACCGGCATAGCGTTTTACTCGATCCCGCAGACTTATGTCTCTACCAGCACGGCTTTCTTCAACAACTTCGTTTCAGCCGCCTTTTATTTATGCGTCACCTTCGCCATTCAAGATGATGACAACACGCCTCCCGGATCCGGTATGTCCATGCTCCAGACGACTTTCTTCGTCCTCTAACAAAAGCTCAGGAATGAATGCGCTGATCTACGGACTCCTCAGCTACCTCCTCTCCATCTCAATGGGATACTATGGAATAGGAATCAGTCCCGCGCGTGACCTCGGACCACGCTTCATCGCGTGGTGGGTGGGTTATGGCAGAGACACTTTCGCAACCGGGTGGTGGGCCTACGGACCCGTATTCGCGGGACTCTCCGGTAGTCTTTTTGGCGCTCTGGTCTACGATGTGTTCATCTTCACCGGAGGCGAGTCGCCGGTCAATTACCACTGGCAGAACCCTAGAGAGATGTTCAAGTGGAGGTACAGGACACGGAAGGAACAGGCCAAAGAGCACGCGAGAAAGCTGGAGCCAGCCTAAGTTTTTTTTTTCCTCTTCAAGGTGATGGGTTTATGAGAGTGGCGTGCGATTAGTCTATCTACCTTCTAGCTAATTATTGGGGTTTGAAATTGTGGTAGTGTTTAATGGTTTTTGGGGTCTCATCGCGCAGGGGGTCGGTCAATTAGAGCTCTTCGCTGACTACCTAGTACGTACGTGCACCGCTGCGCTGACGTGATGCCCATGTAGGATGCAGATAAGTTACACCGGCAACGTGGTGCCGTCGTTTCTTGAAACTAATCCTCCTCTCAACGTGATGTGCTACTGCGGTACCTTTGAAGCTAGTTCGTAACTCCGCGGCTCGACTCCATCGGATGAGCAGCGCTCAGACTTTCTCTCCTCATCTTCTCTACATGCCTACCTCGGCCGAAATCCATTTTGTTGAGCCTCAGAATTTTTCCTTAGCGACAGTCTTGAGCTTTCGAATCCAAGGACCTTGGAGTATTGTACTGATACGCGGATTGTGAGTCGCAATGGACGAAGAACGCAACAACGCCAGCGACGCCAGCGAGCAGAAAGAATCGGGCAGAGTCAAAGTCGGGATAAGAGAGCGCTTGAAACATTTCACATGGGCATGGTTCACATCGACGATGAGCACTGGTGGTCTCGCTCTCGTTTTGGCTTTAACACCACATCAGTTCCGCGGTAATAAGGATTTCCCTATTCCCACGACTATCCACCACATCACGTTTCTATCATTAATACGGGATACTCCACTCCCGATTATAACGTCAGGATATGTTGTATATATATATATGTACTAATTCTTCTATCCAGGTTTATACACCATCGGCGTAATCGTCTACCTTTTCAACATCGGCCTCTTCCTCACCCTCTGCACATGCATGACCCTACGCTACATTTTCTCGCCCCAGCACTTCAAGCGCTCATTTCTGCATCCCCCGGAAGCCTTTTTCTTCGGCTCGTTCTGGCTTAGTGTTTGTGTGATTCTTAGCGGGACGCAGATCTACGGTGTCACGTATGGACCGTGTGGTGAATGGTACGTACAAAACATACTTTCCTCTTAACTATCTATATAGTCGTGCCACAAAGGGCATCACTCGTCTTTTGTTTCATTCATGTTTTATTGACTAACACGTTCGACTATCCAAATAGGCTGAAAACTACCCTCCGCATCCTCTACTACATCTACGCAGCCCTCTCCCTAATAAACTCAATCCAACAATGTACACCCCCCTCCCCCCTCCCCACCCCACCCCACCCCACTAACACCCTCTAGACTGGGTCTTCATAACCTGGACCCCCTTCCACTCGCACCTGCACCCCTTCACACCAGCCTGGTTCCTCGCCGGCTACTCATCCATGCTAACAGGAACCCTCGCCTCCCTACTCTCGGGCACCCAACCCCCAGAACACCGCCTCCCCATCATCGTCAGCGGCCTCGCGTACCAAGGATTCGGCTGGCTCCTCAGCAGCCTGCTGCTCGTGCTGTACCTGTCCAATTTGCTGGAAAAGGGATTACCTCCTCCGGCCGTGCGGCCGGGCATGTTCATCCCTGTAGGCAGTGCCGCGTACACGATTGTCGTGCTGATGGGGTTGTCGAGGGCGATACCGGAGGACTATGGGTACTTTGCTGCGCATCCTGGTGCTGCGGATACGTTGCAGACAATGGCTTTGTTTGTTAGTGTTTTTCTCTGGTTGTTCGCTTTTTACCTCTTCGCTATCGCTGTGCTGGCTTGTCTTTCTACCTTGATGACGCCGTCGAGATTGCCGTTCGCGCTGCCGTGGTGGGCGTTCGTGTTCCCCAACGTTGGCTTCACGCTCGCGACTGTGGATATCGGGAGGGAACTGGGGAGTGAGGGCATTTTGTGGGTGGGTAGTGTGATGACGGTGTTGCTGGTGGTGATGTGGATTGTGACGGCTGTCATGTGTGTGAGGGCTGTGGTTTTGGGGAAGATCTGCTGGCCGGGTAAAGACGAGGATAGGGAGATGTTCAAAGATGATTGAAACGAATGTCAACGTGTTCACTCCTTTGACTGGTCAGGTTGCGCTTCAAGTGGTGTAGTGTCAACGTGTCAAGTAATGCCAGTGAGTGATTTTGATGTGTGCGGAAAAGCACCGTGAGTGGATTCAATCTATCTACTTAGTGAACGGGAGTCAAGTCGCTAACAATCCTCCAATCCATACCGTCGATAGTCGAAGCACCCAGTGATACCCTCCGTATGAAGACGAGGTAAAAACCTTGTCGTATGTGCATCCATTCCGTGGCGAACGTCCGGATATCCTCGCTTGGAAATGCGAAAGATATGAATCGATTCCATGGCATAGGACCTGTAACGGGACGGTGGCGATCAGTGAATTCTAGTGGGGAAAGAAAGGGTAATACTCACATGTGCCAAACGCCAATGAAGCCGATTAAGACATCCACCCAATAATGTACATGCCGTTCTCAATGACGGCGTATGAGAGGCCAGGGACCGTAACTCCGTTCCAATGCATGTCGCCACTCCATCTCATAGTAGTCAAAGGAGATGAAAAGGAATGTCAAGCACGGAAAAGCATGGGAAGGAAAAGAGTCTACCAGCTTGCACTGGCAAACCCACGCAAAGATCATGCTTACCATGGGTACAAGTTGGTTTCCAACCGATTTAGACCGTGTAACGGCCAGTAGGCTTGTGAGGTGCTACAGTGTCAGCAGCGTTCAGAGTTGCATCCTTGAGGAGGCGATGCATCTGCATTATTGCGTCGGTGACCGCCATCTCGGTGTCGCCCTCAACAAGGACGTAAAGCTTCGGCTCACCCTCCACCAGGGCCTCGCCGGGTTTGTAGCTTCGGCCTTTTGTGGTGATCGAGACGCCCGTGCTGTCCAGAATCTTGACAACGTTCGTGCGGTTAGTCACAGCCCAGCGAGCCTTCTGAGGAAATTCATTGATTTCAATAGTGGAATGGAAGGCACCAGCGTCGGGTCCTTTATTGTCGACGGGTTGGCCGAAGTGGATCGTACCCTTCTTACTGAGACGACTGTCCACCTTGGCTGCTGCCGCCCTAGCCCTCTCCTTGGCAGTCATTGGTTTGCTTGGACCAGCCTCTTCGGGACGCTCTGACTTATTAACAACGATCCTATCGTTGAGGATATTTAGAAACGCTGGTAGACCCGTGTTACTATTCTCGGCGGCAGCGGCGCCAGTGCCGCCGTCAGCTTTCTTGACGCTGGGTAGCTCTAGATCCTCCTCTTCACTGTCTTCCACACCTTCGATCTTAAGGGCTCGCTTTTCACGTCGCTTTTCCGACTGGCGGGCAGCATCGAGCTTTTCGAGGCCCTTGCCTCCAAAGCCGCCGTACCATTTGGCATCCGGATTCTTGCTAAAGTCATGGGCGATTTTTTGGACGTCCTCTGGAACCTCACTTCCGCTCTGCTTCAAGGCCTTGACGAGGAACATTGCAAACGACTCTTGGCCAGGGTTCTCGAGGAACGTGATGGCCTTGCCTTTGTTCCCTGCACGTCCCGTGCGACCGCACCTGTGAACGTAATCCTCGAGATGGGTGGGGCAGTCAAAGTTGATGACCATGTCCAAACCAGGCACATCGAGACCACGGGCCGCAACAGATGTTGCAATGAGGATAGGCAGAACACCTTTCTTGAAATCGGTGATAGCCTCGTTACGATCTGTCTGGTCTTTAGCACCGTGAATCGTGTTCACAGCAGAGTATCTAGACTTGATAAGATGAGCCAGTACGTCTTCAGCCGTATCTTGGCGCTCTACGAAGATCAAGACTTGAGGGTTCTCGTTATCGTGGAATAACAGACCCAATTGCCGGACAAGCTCCTTCAACTTGTTTTCCTTGTTCTTTTTCACGTCTTCGGTTCCTGGCACGAGCACGATTTCCTGGACGACCTCTGGAGCGACCACACTACGTCCACCTACGGTAATCTCGACGGGCTTGTTGAAGGCTTTACGGGCTAATGCAGCCATGTTCTTTGGAAAAGTGGCGGAAAATAGGATGCCTTGTCGATCAGGGCGGACATTTGCCAGAATCTTCATTACCTGGGGTTCGAAACCCATGTCAAACATACGATCAGCCTCGTCGAGCACCACATACGTGACTCGCTTGAAGTTGAGGACGCGACCGGAATTGCTCTGGAGAAGATCAATGAGACGACCAGGTGTAGCACATAGCACGTGGATATTGCCTCGCTTGATCATGGCGATATTTTCGGCGATGGGGGCGCCACCGTACGCGGCTGCAATGTGCAGGTTAGAAGCCTTGAGGAACGGTTTCAACTCATTCACAATCTGGTTCGCGAGTTCACGAGTCGGTGCCAGGATCAGACCTATCGGACCATCTGATGGCTTGAGCGTGACTTGGTCGAGGATATGACGGATCATGGGGATGCCGAAAGCTAGGGTCTTTCCGGAACCCGTCTTAGCGACACCGATGAGATCCAAGCCGGACTCAGCGACCGGAATGGCTTGAGCTTGGATCGGCGTGGGCGATAGGTAGCGTAGGTTTGAGAAGACATCCATTGTCGACTGCAGCAGACCCATTTGAGCCCACTTGGTGACGGGACGCGGGACGTCGGCGGGCTTGACCACTATCCCATCCAGCTCAAGACGAAGATCTGCGACTTCTTCAGGCGTCATCTGCGAAACCTCTACCGGCTCTGTATAGAAGTTCTTGCGGAAGGGATCGTACTCAACTTTAGAGTGGTCGACGACAGGAATCTCCTTCTTCTTTTTCTTCGCAGCGGCGAGCGCAAAGATATCCTCGGCCTCGACAGCAGTCTGGGCCGGCTCGGCATCATCTGCGAACACTGCTTGGCCTGAAGGAGCCCAACCTGCATCGTGTCGGGTCTCTTCGAGGTTGGCCATGTATGCGTCGAGCGGATCGACGTCTTCGGCGCCTGGGGCATGGTCAACATCCATAGCTTCGGTAGCTTCATTGACGGTGGGGACATCTTCCATTTGATTGTCGTCGTTGGTTATCTCGGCACGGCGCTTTTCAAGCTGAGCTTGGAGCTCGGCATTGTTGACTTCGTCAGGACTGCCGATGTCGCTCATCGGGCTATCGCCCTCGTCGCCATTAGCGTCGACGACATCGGGCTCTTGCACTTCGAGGGGAGTCAAGAGAGACAAGGGCTGTAAGGAACGCTTGCCGGTGTTTTCCCCGTCATCAAGAAGCTTCTTCTTGGTGGGGCCACCATCTTGTGCAGCTTTCGCTTTGAACCCGAAACCGCCCCCGTTAGCGGCATTGCCGATGTTAGCGACATTGCCGTGGGAAGAGGGAGCACCGGTTTGTTCTGGGTCGGTGAGTAGGCATTCGGCATGGGAGGACGAGAGAGACTTACTAGTCACGGTAGTGCCGTTGGGCTTCGTGGCTGGCTTGAAGGGTGCCGGACGCGCAGCAGCCGAGGGATCGAGCTGGAAGACGTCTTTGGCCTGCTTTTGCTTCTTCAGGGCAGCGTTCTTCACTGAAGACTTGGCAGATGGCTCCGGCTTGGACTCACTATCCTTTGATTGCAGTGATGCCGCGACGGGCGTAGGTGACGCAGTGGCCGCGGGCGAGGAGGTCGCAGCTGGACTGTCGGCTTGCTTCTTCGCCAGTTGCTGCTTCTTCCAAATCTCCATGCGCGCCAGACGATGTGCCTTCTTGGCTTCCTCTTCCTCTTTCTGGCGAGCTTCTTCAAACTTCTGGCGCTCTTCGCGGGACAGCTGCGGCTTCGGGCGCTCGTCGCGGGCTGACAGATGCGACCTGTTGCTGGCCCTAGAGCTGGGCCTCACGCCGGGCGTGGCAGAGCGGGAATCGCGTGAGAGGCCGGCATCGCTGCGGCGACGACTATCATGAGGGTTGTCGCGAGGGTTGTACGTGTCATAGCGGTCGCGATATTCAGGCCTACCCGGACGCCGGTCCCGCGCATCCCGAGACCCCTCGCGCGGCCTATCCCGACGAGGGGAACGGCTGCGGCGACGTGTGTCTCGGTCACGCCTATCGTCGCGCCTATCTTCCCGCCGACGACGGTCGTCAAAGCCGCGGGGGCCACCGCGCTCATCCCTCCGACGACGGTCTTCGTCTGCGCGGGTGCGCTCGTCACGGTAGTAATTGCGGTCCCGCCGGTCATCTACACGGCCGTCGCGGCGGGGTGCGGAGTATGCACCACCTCCGCGACTGTCGTAGGCTGTTGACCTGGAGTCATCGTTGCGACGAGGAGCCATGGCGGCTTGCGGAAATGTACTGCGTGCGTTCAATGCAGTGCGTTCCGCGGGGTCGCGTTGTGGGTGGGTTGTGGTAGAGAGAGGGAGAGGAGCGGCGGTGGTGTTGAGGGAGCTCACCTCAAGTTGCGTTGCGGATGCGCTAGTGCGTGCTAGCGTGCTTGGCGCCCGCCTACGCTCGGACCATTATGCCATTTTTTTTGATGCTGCAAGTCCTGGATAGCAAAATTTCGCATCTTTCCGCTTTGCACAAAATGGGCCCCAATCCGCGCAAAAGGAAGGTTGTGACCCGGGCGGCGCCTGAAGCGAGCGATTCGGGTGACGAACTGGCCGACGGGCTTCTCGACGGCATCCTATCGCACAGTGAAGACGATTCGGACCAGAGCCAGGTCGAGGATGACGACAGCGATGCCAGCAGTGTCATAGAAGGTCTTTCTGACGGGGATGAAGAGGATGAAGAGGACGAGGAGGACGAATCGGGCTTTGAGTCTGAGGATGGGGAGCAGGACATCCGCGAGCAGATGCGCAAACTGAAAACCACCGATGACCCGTCGAAGAGGACCATCTCCCTCGACAATGGAGCGGATGCGACTGCGGATGGAGAGCTGGACGAGCAAGACGACAGCGCAAAGCCCAACTACACCGTGACCACCGATGCCAATGGCAACCCGCGCTACATCTACAAGGAAATCGACCCGGTGTACGATTCAGACGACTCGGACGCGGCAGACGTTGCGAACACAATAGGCAACATCGACCTCTCCTACTACGACGAGTATCCACACATCGGGTACGACATCAATGGCAAGAGGATCATGCGACCCGCCAAGGGCGATGCGCTGGATGCACTGCTGGACAGCATAGACATCCCGAAGGGGTGGACTGGCCTCACAGACCCAGCGACCGGGAAGCCGCTGAACCTCTCGGCGGAAGAGCTCGATGTGCTGAAGCGAGTCACAAGGAACGAGCATTTGGAGGACGGCTACGACCCGTACCCGGAGATGGTGCATTACTTTTCCGGAGTCAAGGAAATCATGCCGCTAAGCGCTGCGCCCGAGCCCAAGCGACGCTTTGTGCCGTCGAAGCACGAGGCAAAACGTGTCATGAAGATTGTCAAGGCGATCAGGGAGGGTCGCATCCAGCCTTACAAGCCGCCGGAGGAGCGAGAAGAGCAGGACGAGCAGGTACACTACGATGTCTGGGCCGATGAGAAGCCGAGATCCGACAACTCTATGCACCTCGCTGCACCAAAACTACCCCCGCCTGGTTACGATGCCAGCTACCATCCGCCGCCCGAATATCTGCCCGACAAGGACGAGGAGAAGGCGTGGCTGGAGGCTGACGAGGAAGACCGTGAGAAGGAATATCTCCCCAGGAATCACGATGCTTTGCGAAAAGTGCCGGGTTACGAACGCTTCGTCAAGGAGCGATTCGAACGCAGTCTAGACTTGTATCTCGCACCGCGAGTGCGGAGGAACAAACTGAACATTGATCCCGAGTCGTTGCTACCGAAATTGCCAAACCCCGAAGACCTGAAACCCTTCCCTACTACGTGCGCAGCCATCTTCCGTGGCCAGGAAGGCCGTGTTCGCAGTGTGTCGTTCGATCCGCGCGGCATATTTGTGGCTAGTGGTGGCGACGATGGCTATGTACGTATCTGGGAAATCCTGACTGGGCGACAAGTATGGAATGTCAAACTTTCCGACGAAGAAGCTGTCGACTCGGTGAAGTGGCGGCCTGATGCCGAGACTTCAATCCTAGCAGCCGCAGCGGGAGAAGATGTCTACATGATTGTTCCGTTCACGATACTGTCGCCCGATGTTGAACAAGCCAGCCGCGATATCCTAGACGCAGGTTGGGGCTACGCAGCATCGAAGCCATCCACTACAACGAACGGAGAGACCAAAGAACCTCCTGGCAAATGGAGTCGTCCCGGAAGCCGTCTGGAGTCGAAAGGCGTGCTGGTGCAGACTACGGTTCGATCTAACGTGAAGACTATCCATTGGCACAGGAAGGGCGACTATTTCGCAACCGTGTCTCCACGGGGACAGAGCACTGCTGTTGCCATTCACACTCTGTCGAAGCACCTGACCCAGCTGCCTTTCCGTCGTCTCAAGGGTATCGCACAAACGGCTCAATTCCACCCTTCCAAGGCCATATTCTTTGTCGCTACCAAGAACTCGATACGCAGCTACGACCTCGCCAAGCAGGAGCTCGTCAAGATCCTACAACCTGGTGCCAAATGGATATCGTCCATCGACGTCCATCCTGGAGGCGACAATATCATCGTGGGCACTTACGATAAGCGACTGCTGTGGCACGATCTGGACCTGTCTACCAAGCCCTACAAGACGCTGCGCTTCCACACAGCAGCCATCCGTGCGGTGCGCTTCCACCAAGGCGGCCTGCCACTCTTTGCAGATGCCAGCGACGATGGCAGCATGCAAATCTTCCACGGCAAGGTCGTCGGCGACATGATGGAGAACGCGACGATCGTGCCCCTCAAGGTCCTCAAAGGTCACAAAGTGAAGAGCAGGCTAGGTGTCATGGATGTTGATTGGCATCCAAGGGAGCCGTGGTGTGTTAGTGCAGGAGCTGATGGGACGTGCCGGATGTGGAATTAGATACCAATATACATCTGCAGGCGCATCGGAAAATGGACAGTTTCAATAAACTACAGCTTCTTCTCAACCTGACCAAATTTCCAGCCGGCCACGTACACTCAGCTCGGCAAACCGCTTGCTCACCACCACGGCTAGGAGGATACACCGAAAATATTACCCAAAGAGGAAGTATCTGTCGCTGTCCGCATATTCGCCACACCTGGCAGCCAGACCCCTCTATCACGGCCTCCATATATCTACCACCTAATATAATGCTCATCATCAAAGGCACGTGCCCCTCTAGCACTAACCTATCAGAATGCACCCCAAGTTTTAGGTGGCAGGTAGCGGGTGGGAGCGAGGGCATATCAGTTCGTGACGCACGAGCAGACACGCCTCCAGTCCACTGGCTGTGATGGTTAGAGGCCGATACTACACGTGCGTCGTTACCGCGTCTCCCATTGGTCCATATCTTACACCTACAACATCAGACCAGTTCGGATTGTGCGAAACCTGCACGCGACACCCTCATTATGGCCTCGACATTCTCCTCCCCTTCATTACCTTCTCGTTCCTTGCTTTCCTTGCTTTCCTTGCTTTTCTATCAACTATATCTTTGTTCCGTGTGGTGAAGAGTTGCGGCCCGAACTGATGAGCAGTGCATCTAGCCAGAGAGCTATCATGTCGCGCCCTAGCTTCCCTCCGACACCCGCTCCAAGTGCCGATATCACGGGCAAGAATGCGAATGTGGGCCAATTCGACAGCAACTTTGCGCTGCCCCCTGCGGCGATGGGTGCAAGTAAGCGACGCAGCACCGAGACCTCATCCACAACCTCAAATGCATCCGACTCTTCATACCGTCCACCATCGCCTGCGTCTCCGGTCGCAACTTCGAAAGCTGCCGCTGCATCGCAGAAACGATCGAGTGCAGGGGGAAATGAGGTTACATCAGATGACTACTCGCTTCCACCGCCGCCTACGCGATCGCGCAAGATCATACAGATGAAGCCCAAAGAGTCGCCGGACGAGGCTAAAACTACTACACCGGCAAGCAGTGCGAAGCCGGCACCAGCCACAACGAGTGGGAAAAGGAAACAGGCGGGTGGAGCAACGGCAGCAGGGCGCAAGACTGCCCGCAAAACAGCACATAGCTTGATCGAGCGACGGAGAAGGTCGAAAATGAACGAGGAGTTTGGCGTCCTGAAGGTTTGTAAGCTGACTTATTTTAGACCGGGAACATGATTGACCATATACAGGACATGATTCCCGCATGTACAGGGCAAGACATGCACAAACTCGCCATTCTGCAGGCGAGCATCGAGTATATGCGATACCTCCAGCAGTGCGTCAACGACCTGAAAGAGGCACATCGATCATCGAAACCGACACCACCCGATACTGCGTCCCTGCAGACCGAGCGGCCTCCACCTACTTTCAACAGCACAATGGCAGAGGGAAATGGCGAGGAAGAGGACGAAGGAGAAGACGACGAAGACGAGGAGATGTCGGACGCCGTATCACCCAATGATACAGTTACCACTGAGCCGAAACGAAGCTACCGATTCTCCAACGCTTCGCCCGCAACATACCCTTCAGACCGCACCGTCCACTCTACCACCACATCGCCCAACATTTACCCAGGCGATGTACAAAGTTACTCGGTCACGGCCTCTCCCGCTATACATCCGTCAGACCCTCATCGCTACTCCCTCGGGGCGTCTTCGATACGCTCAACAGCTACTTCGCCCTCGATACAAGCTTCACCTGTTTTCGGAAGCCAGACGCCTTCGCAGCCCTTCCACAACCCCTTCTCCGCCGCCTCGTCGAGCAAGAAAGCCATTCCGGGCTCGGCGGCTGCGAACTTTACTCTCACGTCCCCTGCACTAGGGCCGCAGGCCGATCGCGAAGACCACGAAGCTACAGAAGCTCTGTTGATGCTGAACACGGACCGAAGGAGTTGGAATACTCGGGGACGGGGCATGAGCGTGAAGGATCTGCTTAGTGGGTAGGTTTCTAGTTTTGCTGTGATGATTTCGACATAGATGGGGGTAATAATGTTTACGGTGGGAGGTATAAGTGATTTTGGCGTTGGGGGCTCTTTGCTTGCTCTTCGGAGGATGCCTGATCATCACGCCGCGGTTACTCTGATATACACCTAAAAGTTGAACGTTCAATAAATCATCTTGACTACCCAGACCCCTTCTCTTTCCCATAGCCTCGAGACATTCACCAATTCCAAAGCGTAGTGTTGAGAAAGTGCCCGGGCGCATCATCTAGGTGGTCGTTACGGCAAGTGGAGATCCGAACATACCTTTTTAAACCTCTTCGAACCCGCCCTACTTTTCGCCCCCGTACAACCTCTTCCCTAATCGCAACAGTCCATAAACACACTACGAACGCGCGCCGCCGTTACCCGTCACCCCATGTTCCTTCCCAGCTTACCGATGCTTATCAGATAATCCGCGGATATAGGAACACTTTATCCTCCGACTGCAGCCCTACGCCTTATACCTTTTTCTCGTCTCGGGCCCGATCTGACTTATGAGATGGCACTTATGTGGGACTTTGCTCGGATCTCCTGGGGTCTGGCGATCGTGGTATCCTTTGAGAGTCTGTGTGAAGAATAAGTTGGCTGGTTCAGACGAGGTGAAGAGTCGCAAGGCTTTCAACACTCGGCTTTGAGATGTCGACGTATCATCTTCCTTATTTCAGTCTGTTTCTACCCTGTCTTTCCCCACTTACTAGAAATTCATTTGGGCTGCTCATCACGGGACAAATACTCCATGGGTCTTTACTAAGCTCATTCTCGGGGTTGTACTAAACGCCGACGCCCGCAAGCAGACCGGAGATATGTCTCCGTATATCCATACTGCGTACAATGCTGTTAGCGTCATATTCCATCTTATACCTCTTTTATTTCCTCTTTCCCAAGCTCAAGCGTCATACTAGCTTCTACCAATTTTCTTGCTACGGCTTCAAATACCTAGCGTTCTGCATACATGGTCTAACAGCACTTGATCTGGCTTTGTGTTATACTACTTCCTAACGTAAGACGAGTAAACACCAACGGTGCGATGCTGGCCGCGGACGAGAAACATGCTCCTTCGATGGAGAGCTCAGAGTTTGAAAAGGCGAGCACTAATGTTGACGCCCCTGTGCTGGAGAAGGATGACGCAGAAACAATCGGCAGGGTAAGCAAACCGCCCAATTTACCAGGCACAAAGCAAATAGCAAATACTGATCACGTGGCAGGAACCTGAAAACACCCAGGATGAAATCGGCAGCGACCTTGAAAGGCATCTATCCAGAAGGAGCACGAGAAAACAGAAACTTGCACCAGAGATGTTCCCGTTGATGGATCTTGACAACCATCTTGTAGGTTGGGATGCCCAAGACGATCCGACGAACCCTCGCAACTTTACAGAGAGGAGAAAATGGTTTACACTCAGCCTTGTGTCTGCGATCACTTTCTTGAGTCCCTTGACATCATCAATCTTCGCCCCTGCTGTTCCTTTCGTCGACGAGGAGTTCCACAACACTTCCGCTATCTTAGGATCTCTCTCAGTCAGCATCTTCATCCTAGGATTTGCCGTAAGTCCCCTGCGCCGCACAGAAGAACAATTCCTAACCGCGAATAGATCGGGCCACTATTTTTCAGTCCCTTGTCCGAAATCTACGGTCGCAGCATCATTCTGAACATTGCCAACGTCATCTTCTGCGCCTTCTTACTAGGTTCCGCTCTCTCACCAAACCTCCCAGCCCTCATTGTTATGCGATTTCTTTCCGGGACTGGAGGCTCGGCGTGCCTCACAATCGCCACCGGGGTCATCTCCGACCTCTTTCCCACCGAACAACGTGGCAGGGCAATAGCTCTGTACTCTCTCGGCGTGCTCTTCGGCCCTGTCATCGGACCTATTATAGGCGGTTTTGTTGCGCAGCGAGCAGATTGGAGGTGGGACTTTTGGGTCGTATTCATCACGGCATGCATCGCAACGGGTGGCATGATGATGCTGCTCCGCGAGACCAACGCCGTGGTGCTCATGAACTGGAAAGTCAAGCGTCTCCGGAAAGACCTCAATCGTCCGAGCCTCCAAAACATCCTAACGTACCAAAAAGACGCCACGACACTCAGCGCAAAGCACATCCTTCTCCAGGGCATGATCAGACCCATCAAGCTCCTTTTCACATCCCCAATCGTTCTGCTTCTTAGTACTTATATCGCCTTCGCGTTCGGCTTGCTTTTCTTGCTCTTCACTACTATCACCCAAGTCTACATCCAGCAATACGGTTGGGAGCCCGAACTCTGCGGCCTCGCTTATCTAGGCATCGGGCTCGGGAACCTCGTAGGTATTTCCTTCGTGGCGAAAACTTCAGATGCTACTATCGTCAAGCTCACCAAAGCGAACAACGGCGTGTATGAGCCGGAGATGAGATTGCCGACGTGCGTATTCTTCGGCTTCTTGATTCCGATTAGTTTTTTCTGGTGAGTTTCCCCCCTCTCTCTCTCTCTATCCCTTTTTCTCGCGGAGTGGGTTTTGATGTCTGCAAAGGTACGGATGGTGTGTAGACAAACACGTGCACTGGGTCGTACCCATCATCGGCCTCCTTCCCTTCGGCATCGGCATGATGGGCATCTTCGCCCCCGCTCAAACCTACCTCGTCGACGCGTTCCCGCAGTACGCCGCCTCGGCTATAGCGGCTATGACGTTTCTGCGCTGCTTGTTCGGTGCTGTGTTGCCTCTTGCGGGGCCGAGCATGTACGAGACGTTGGGGTTGGGTTGGGGGAATAGTTTGTTGGGGTTTGTGGCGGTGGCGCTGATTCCGGTTCCCGCGTTGATATATACGTTTGGAGCGCTGATTCGGAAGAGGTATCCTGTGAAGTTGTAGGGGGGGGGGGGGGGGGCTGTTTTCTAATGGTAAAGTGATACTCAAATGATGGAGCTTATAGATGGGCATGCGGGCAAAAGGTAGAAGAGATAAAGGTACGTGATATCATAATAGAGTATGTCTCCACTTCGAAGCCGAGCTGTGCTATTTGTCGACAGATGAGCGTTCTAGTTATTGATTGTGATCGACTGTGTTGATTGTGTTTACATGAAGAAAATAAATTGATTCGTCGAGCACAGAACCAGCAATACAATCGGTTTAACATTGTGTTGTCAAGTGGCCATCGACTAAGGAAGTGTTTTGCAATCGGTTAGCACCTTTCTTCTCTCTGAAGCCGAAGGAATGCCATGACTTGAACAGCAGCTTACAGTAACCGTTTGCAATCACTATCGTACTCTCTAAGCTGTTCCATCTTCATCGCCACAAATCTCGGTAGCGCCACGCGCATCTCCTCATCCAGCGCCTCCAAGCCATCAGCTTTATCATTAAGGCTGTTCTCAAATATGGTATCAATATCAATCGGCCTCCGCGTCGCGACGTTGAACCAGCAAGTCTTCGAATCCCACGACTCGGCCATCAGGCCCGACAGACAGTCATCCGCATGTGTCCCTTTGGCAGCCTCGACGCGCCGCATGGCCGCCAGGAATTGGTTGAGACGGGGCTCGTAGGCCGTCTTGAACTCGTCAATGGTCCGGTCGCGGAAGAGGTATACCTCTGGACCGATGAGCAGGAGCCACCAGGGCGCCGAGCACGCATACTGCTTCGGCATGGCGTTGGTGAACTCCAGGTCGTATACCGCCGTTATGCGGTAGGTGTCGGGGTCGATGAGCATATTCTGGGCGCGGAAATCGTCGCAGAAGAGCTTGAATGGGCTGTCCCAGGTGCAGTACTGGGGGACGCAGCGCGCAAAGAGTTGACGGGCCGTGTACAGCTGCTCAGCGCTGCTCCGGCTGGTGCAAAAGTTGCGTTGGGTGACGAGGTGGGTCATGTAGGAGTCGGCAACGGCTTTGAAGTAGTCGGTCGCGGAGTGGAAGGGGGAGGTGGGCATTTTATCCATTGGGTAGAAGGCAGAGGTGGCCAGCTTATTCATAGCATAGGTTAGGGGTCGGCCAGTGACGACCCAAGATTCCTTGTCCTTGGAGATGGCGCCGATTTTGTCGAAGTCGAAGCGGAAGAGTTGGAGCATGAAATCGGATATCTGCTCGTACACGGTGTCGATGAGTTTATCGTCAACGTCCGGATCCAGCCAGAGGTCCGTTGGGCTGCTTGGGTCGGCGACAAAATTGCTGAGACAAGTGCCTTGGACGAATTCCGATATGATGAAGGGGCCGAGCTGCTGCGGGCTATCTTTCGTTAACCCCCATGCAATCAGGCGGGGCACTGGAATTGTAGTATTTTCTTGGATAAACTGGATGGCGTTGATCTCGTTCACGGTCTTCTCTTCGCGAAAGGCATTGCGTCCGGGCCCTGGGAAGCGAATCATTGCGTCGGTGCCTCCATCGCCGAAGGTGATGCGCAGACAGAGATTAAATGAGCCCTCTAGCCAGTTGACGACCTCTGCATGTTTGCTGCCTGGGCGGTGTTGAGCGACAAATTGAGCGACGTCGTCTTTGACGCTTAGCACTCGCTTCTTCCACTCCTCCCACTCGTCATCACTGATTTTCTCTGCTATCTGGTCGTAGAATGTCATGGCTGCACTGGACGCCTGAAAGAAGGCAATGCACGCTCGAGGCCGGGTCGTAGTGATGCAAGGCAGGTTCTAATCGTTATCGCAGACTGAGAGACGAAACAAGGTGCTAACCGATGGTAAGGTATGTGCTTCCTTGGTGGAGATCCTTCAGTATCATACAAGATCCCCGGATATTGCTCGGCCTCAGTCCCCCCCTGCGACCACATTTGATTTTTTTCCTGTAGCTTTAGTGGATTGGCTGGCGAACATTCGTCGGATTCACAGCACGGCCTCCATACCAGCTCATCACCCGAGCACAGCCCTCGTCCGCTGTTTGGTCCGTACGAATCAGCTCCATATATGTAGGGAACTGTCTGGCTGTCCTTTTGCAGAGTCGGTTTAAGCTTTTGGACAAGAAATGGTTTGCATGCGCTATAACTATACTAGTTAAAGGGAGCTTGGATGGAAAGGGCTGTTGAGCGTGAGCATCTTACAGTACCTACGAGTCGCGGGTCGATTTCACCTCACGTGACCACGAGCCCGGGCCCACGTCGGTGAAACTACCATGTACACCGCCGGCAAGTGAAAGGTTCCGATTGGAGGTTCGTTGCGATGGTGACAACACAGCTGCCCAACTCCACCAACATCAATTGCCCATAATCTCTAGCTCCCCGTTCACCCCATCCGGTCTCAAGCTGCTTCTATTCTGCTGCAGGACTCCCGATTGTTACTCTCACCGTCCAACGGACCCTTGCTGCCTGTACTTACCACCGATTCTGAAGGTTGTTTACAGCCCACCAAGACCTATCCATCCCAACCAGCACTTATTCGCGCAAACCGCATTCCGATCCCTCCTCTCCACGCGACATCAATTGCGATCGCCAGCCATGCGGAAAGCCTTTGTGCTCCTCCCCGCCCTTGGGCTCGCCGCGCCCGACTTCGTAACCGACTTCCAGCCCGCCATCCTCGAACAGTCGCCGGCGCAAAACAACAATACCATTTCGGAGCAAGGCCGTGAGCTCTTCAAGCGCAGCAACTGCGCCAGTGGGTATGCCGTCTGCAACAGCATCAACCGGCCCGATCTGTGCTGCCAAACAAACCAAGTGTGCAGTGCGGACAGTGCGGGGAATGCGGCATGCTGTCCGATCAACGCAGCCTGCACAGGCACCCTGGGCGTGATCGTGGGAATCACGTCTTCGATATCCGTCTCGGCAACCACTGTCTCCTCCCAGACCACCAACTTCGCCACGCCAACGACAACCGGCTCGTTCGTACAGGCGACTAACGGCGCACAATCTACGGTATCCAACCCGTACTACCCCTTCCCCATCATAGCAACGACTTACACGGCAGCAGCAGCGTGCTCCTCGGCTTATACAAAATGTCAGTCGGATGCTGCGAGCTGTACGTCTGCTCTAGCGAGCGGCCAGAACGGGATCACGGTTTCTGCGCCGAATGGCGGGGTCACTGTGACGGCGCTAGCGAGCTTGGGGCAGAGTAGCGCGCAGAGCATTTGCCAGAGTCTGAGCGCGACGGCGTGCTCAGGCCTGCAGGTCGAGGCGTGCCAGGCTTTTGGCGGCTCGGGCGCGGCGACGAGGGTGGGCTGTGGGAGGGGGTATGCGATGGGGGCGGCGGCCTTGGGCGTTGCTGGCCAGCTGTTGAGGTAATGCTGTAATGTGTGTCTGCGTCTGGGTCTGGGTCTGGGTCTGCGTCTGGCCTTTCCTTCTTCTTTTCTTGTCGATATTGGGAATGCCTGTACGAAATGTATAAACGACACGAGTGCTTCCGAGCATAAACAGGTATGGAGTTTACGGGGTTGCGGACGACTTGAATAAGGCAACGATGAAGGGGTTCATGCATGCTTTAGTTATTGTTCTATGGATGAAGCACATTGCCAACACGTTATGCCGTTCGTGCAGCCTTCCTTTGCCTCTTTCAAGCTCAGTGCGGCCATGTGTCGGCGCACGCGATCTATGTTCTCTTCCGTTTCCCCCGCTCCACGACGCGTAAACGGCTCGAGCTCGCGAATCCCCTTCACCCTCAATGGTTCCCAAGTCTCGAAACGCACACCAAGCGACTCCAACTCCCGACATCCTTCAAACATCCGCTGCACAAGCTGGTCCAAAACGCCCACCAGCCAAGGATCATCCAAAGGGTGGCTCTCACCCACCCTCAGTTTCAGGGTGATTTTGCGGAAAATATGTATTTTGGGAGGGAAGCAGCGTCCCCAAGGCTTCGAAGTGACGACGCGCGCGAAGCAGGTGCATGTCGCCGTTTTTTCGTAGTGTGTAAGAGCTTCGTGGGAGACTTGGCGGTTGGTTAGGAGGAGGGGGACGGGTGGTGGGCCGGGAGTGAGTGTTATCTTGGACCTTGTGTTTATGCGGTGGCGGTTATCGTCGAGGAGAAGGTCGTATATCATGTAGCGGAGTTCGAGGGGCAGGCGGAGGAGGGGCGGTTGATTTGTGGAGGCCATCCTGGGGAAACTGTGTGATCGACCTTTACTAGATTTTAGGATATCCGACAAGTTGGGGATAAGAAGATGTAACAGTGTTAGTGTCGTGGGCTATCAATCGTAGTGGGCACGGACCCGCGCTAAAACCCGACGCGGTTGATTGACGCGCCGAGGTCACGACCCTAAACTCGCCTCGACTTCTCCTCCACACTTTATAAACCATGCGAACAACAACACATGGAGCCTTACGCATTGCAGACAGCCACAATGCTCAACCACGCCTTCAAGCCTCCTTCCGAGCACCTCGGTCTCCCCACCAAACGTGAATCCGCACCGAAACCTCGATTGCCTACCAAGCGGAAGCGAGACACTATTTGCGGCCTCGGAGACTTCAACAAGCCCTTTACGATCAAGCCATGCGCTGCCACACCCTACGACAAACCGTACACGTTCAAACCCGTCCGCATCATCGGCCGTGCGCAGCTACCGCTCTCGCTCCTGGACTCCGCAGCAGACGATTTCGCCTCGAACCGCCTCTTCGCCGCCAACATTGATCTCCTCGAGAAACACAACGATGCTCACGCCAAGAACAATGAGGCCTCGAGGGTTCTCATTGCGCGGTGTGAGACTAAGAAGACGTTGTATGTCGTCGAGCGTGTTGAGGCGCGCGTGTACAGCCTCTGCAAGCTCGCTGCCTGGCTGAAAGAGAAGGATGTTGCCGAGCTGTGGGACCCTGAGAGCTTGGACACGTACCCAAAATTCCCTCAGATGGAGGACCCCATCGCATTAGGAGGAGAGTGGTGGATGCTCGCTGTCGTCGACGCACAACAAGCTGAGCAGCCCATGAAGCGCGTCAGGACGTCCATGCTTCGACGACCCGTACCAGAACCCACGGCCGTTGACCCTCAATCCTTACCCGCCAATACCGATCCGACAGCAGCGGAGAATGCGTCACAGTCCGCCGAGACGGATATGCTGACCATGCAACCACCCGCGCCACTTACACCGCAAGAGCAGTTGGAGGGCTTAGTGGAACAGTACTTGAATGCCATATATATGTCGAGAACGTCACTGGCATATTTTGCCAAAGGACCAATTGCCCGAGTACGCAGTGCATTCACCTCGCCAGAGGAGGGTGCGCCGCAGACTTATGAGTTGGTCGAATTTATAAGGGGAATGCTCCTCAGCCACAAGGCCGAGGGCAGGAAGTACGGGGAAAAGCTTCCTGAAGTGATTAAGAATATCCCGCCAGGGTTCATGTCCGACGATGAGGAGGATGCAAAGAAAAAGCGAAAGAAGCCGAAGAAGAAGGTCAAGCTTAGTATTGCGGGAATGTATCCGCAAGAAGCGGACGTCGTGAAGAAGTGGTGGGTTGGAGAGATGCCGCACGGGGGTTCGTTTGGAGAAGAGACAATCGACCAGCGTATCAAGAGACGACTTGCAGACCTACGTGTTCGCGAAGCCCTGGCTCAGATGATCCTGATGCTGGAAATTGTATCGTTGGAAGCTCTCTCCACTTACAAAAAGCCACCGGAGAATGACGGCGTCAATGACGCAACCCAGGCTCAGGATGAGTCCCAACCGAAGCCGAAGAAGCGAAAGAAGAAGCTCGACGACATCAACTTGCTTCTGGATTTATTACTGGACAAACTGTGTATCTGGCAATCCGTCGAAGAAGCTGGTATCTTGGATTTTGATGCGCCGAAGCAGGGAGGTTCGAGTGATCGCCTACAGAGCTTTTGCATCGAAGTCATTGTACCATTTTACATGAACAGGCTTCCTGAGCAGGCTCGCATGGTGAACAAGAAGTTGGGTGGTCCGGCGACCTCGTCTCCGCCGAAGCGAAAGGCAGCGAAGCCTCCCACGACATCACGTAAATCCGGCGATTCAAAGGAACCCGAACCGAAGAAGTCCCGTCGCTCTTTTGCCAGAACATCCACAGACACTACAGGGCAGATCGGCCAACGACGAGCTCTATCTCTTGGTCGATCAACCACTGATTCTGCGCTCTTGAACGGTATCAAGCGCGAAGGAAGCGAAGCGCGTCTGTCTGCCATCCCGCTACAGAGAAGCCCTTCACAGGCTGCCCGACGCTCCATGTCCACGATGAGGATTCTCAAGGGACGCGAGATCGATCTGGAGGCGACAAGCGCTGCAGCCGAAGCGAAGAGGTTGCAAAAGAAGAGGGTCGAGGATGACCTCAAAGACGCCATTTCAACGCTGAAGAAACCCAACCGTGGACTCGCAGCCGGTAGCTACGTCGACGACGTCGAACGTCGCGGTTTCGGCTCCGGCAAATCCAGAAAACCAACGACCACGGTTAGGAAGCCCCAAAAAGATGTTCAAGTCTCAGCAACACCTCATGCGGTCAGGAGGTTTGCCCCGGACATGATTCAGCGAACGCCGATGCATCACTACAATCCTTTCGCGGGACACCGCCAGACCGACACGCCTCGTTCCGGCGACTTCTGCGTACCATCTTCAGGTATTCGACCAGCGTCCTTTATAGTTCCAGGGACCGTTCAACGTAGCACAGCGGCCCGTACTTTTGTTGAACCGTCTGTAGCGGACACACCATCCAGACCCATAGCCAACAAGACTTCCAATTCGGCTACCAACGCCGAACCTTCTGTGGCTGATACTCCTTCTCGACCTCCTTCGCTCGGAAATTCCTTCGTCTCCAAGTCCTCGACGAACAGGACGCTCTTCGTTACACCGCTCAAGCGCAGAGCCGTGTCTCCGGACGACTCCCCGCCTCGAGTCGATGCTACCCCCTCGAAGGTCATTGCTTCTTCTCCGCCGGAGATCATGAGGACTACTCACCCGCGTTTGCTGTTTGCTACGCCGTTGAAGCAGGGACCGAAGTCTGCTGAGAAGACTTCTGAGCTTGATGGGGGTCTACCGTCTGGGAATATGGCGAAGGAGCAAGAGTCTGAGCCTGATATTTTTGATGCTTTGGGTTGGAATGATTGATGAATTGATGAATGGCATGGCATTGTACGGCGTTTTTTGTTTTCGTGTTTGTTTGCTTTGGTTGGCATGGCGAGCGAGCGAAAGCATCGGCGATGGAGTTTTGCTTTTCCATACCACTCATTGGGCGGCGTTGTATGCATACGGATCGGAACTTGTCTAGTGAGAGTCTGGTGGCAACTGTCGGGTTATGCATTGTATATTATACACGCTGTGTTGGAGAGAGAGGGAGATATCTCTTGCTCGGCCCTTAAGCGGCGCGGTACCACCAGTCACGATGCTGAGTCGTTACAGGGGTCCATCACCGAGCTAGATGCATCTCCTTCTAGATATCTGGAAATCTATCCAGGAAAAGAGCGAACTAAAAGGAACAATGGCGTCATCCCTAGATAAAGTTTTCGAGTAGCTTTCGTTCTATCTACCACTGAGTCGATTTTATTATTGGACCTGGTTAATCATTATTCGAATGATGATGGATTAAACCCCTGTCAGTGCTGGGTATTGTTGTATTGTTGGGACTGTGCCGCACAAGGCTGACAAGTTAAAGGGATAGGATAGATCATAGAAAACGGGCATGTAGTCGTGACGTGCCCGTTGCGTGCCCACCAGTGAAACATCTCCTGGGATCTTTCATACCTACTTAGCAATCTGCCCGCCTGTTCCTTGATCGGACCGCTTTCCTTTCTCCTCGTGTTTCCGCCGTCCCGGTACAGGGTCCGTCGAGCTGTTCCTGGAGGAGTGGCAGGGCGGCCGTGGACAGGCACAGGCACTCCTTTCACGCGCAGACACTCTGCTGCAGGTACTCCCGGGGCACCAGGGAAGAACGAGGAAAGGCTTCTTCACACGGGACGGTCTGGGCCTAGCATGAGGTTGCAAGTGGTGCCGGGGAGATCGCTGGCGTTAGTCAATTTAGCTGACCCCTAAACATGGATCGTGGAAGACCAGATGGCCAGTGCCCCGTGATGAAAATGCAGAGCAAATCTCCCAAGGCCGCTGCGAGCTGAAGGAATTAATCATTAATGAGGCAGCGCGCGTCCGTCACTCGCAATTAATAGCTGCCGTTCCCCAGAAGCGTTGCCTCGGTACTCGCAGCGTCGACCATGCACCTCAGCTGCACCGCAATATAACCCCGTCGGTCCCATGGAAACAGAATCGGCATCCAGGCCAGCCGGTCTGCCCTCGTCGCCGCGCTCGCCAACGCTCTCCGAGATCTCTATGATCCTGCCCGAGGGCTATCTGCGCAGCGACTCTCCGGCTTCGCTGTACAGGGAACGCCCGCCATCGCCGCCGAACTTCTATGTGCACGCGAATCGCTCCGAGCACACCATCAGGTTAAGCTCGCCGTCACCGCCGTCCGAGGGCCGGCGCGGTCCCGAGCCCCAGCCCAGGTCGCCGCCACTGTCGAAACAAAGTTCGCGCTCCACCCTGCGCAGGATGAACGACTCGGCCACGCCTACGAAGGCTTCCCAGCTGGGCGGTGGTGGTGCTGGGTTGGCGCCGTCGCCGACCATCGACACCTTTCTGAGCCCCAACGCCAATAACAATGGCTGGGACAGTGCCTCGCAGCGGAGAGCCAGCAGTGGCTCGAGCTCCGTCTGCAGCGAGGACTTTGAGAACATGAAGAGGTGGCCGGGATTCGACAGCAGGGGCATCTTTGACGACAGCGGAGTGGACTTGGAGGAGGAGGACGACGACGATGACGAAGACCAAGACCAGTTCCGAGGACATGGCGACGACGAACGCGACAACGACCGCTGGGACGATGACGACTATACATCGGATCTCTACTCCAAGCGGGCGGAAATGATCCTCGCCAACGCCAAGAAGAGACTCAATGTATGTTTGCCGGCCACTACAACAATGACGGGAGCTAACATGACTAGGTCATGGAAGGGAACCTTAGGGGCGCACGCCAGTCTCTGGTTGTTTCACCGACCCTGAGCGGGCCCCGGATAGCCCAAGACCTGTCTCAGCAACTATCGGTTTCCCGCGAACGCGACCGCCGGCTGTATGCCGGCATGGGTCCCATACCTCCTCGAATCCGACCGTATGCAGCGTCGCCCCTATCCGCGAAAACCAGCCCGGTGCACTCTAGGGGCTTGAGCGAAACCGCTGTTCCGCTGCCCTTTGCATCGCCCACATACTTGAGCCGGAACGGTCCAAACATACGAGCATCAAGTGCCATGGGACACGGCAGTGGGCCGTGGTCGCCAGAGGGCTACGGCAACGGGAGGTTTCCCATAAGGGAGTCACGCAGCTTCGAAGTGATGCGCGGCATAAGGGGTGCCGGCCCACAAGAGGGGCAGAACCATTCCTCGCGTCCGCAGTCCAGGAACTCAATGTCACCACCCAATCACTTGGAGACATTGCACGAGAATGATGCGCCGGAGCTACGCCACCAGACTTCGAAGGCGGAGAGTCTACGCGACCAGATGAATGACCTGAAAGGCAGGATATCCAGTCTCAAGATGAGAGCACAAGAAGACAATATGCGGCGGACCAGTATGCAGAGTCTGCGCACGCCGAGTCCATTCACTTCGGCTGAGACGTGGTATTCCGGAGCAGATGCGTACAACAATGGCACTTCTCCAATTGCAGCAGATGCGGGCGTCGGAAACACCATTGAGTCGCCTACGAGGAAAGTGCTATTTGATGAAGCAAGTGACTCCACGCCCAGGGACGCGCCTGCAGCTTCCGACCGTGGCCATGTGGAAGCCAATGAGGAAGACCATGACACCGGATTTGCATTTGATGAGGACCATGACCAAGACCAAGCAGCTTTCCACTACGACGAAAGTCACTTGAGCCGCCTCGGAGCCGTCGCCAATCGTGTAGTAGAGGCTCTGGAGACTCAGGAAAAGGGGATAGATGAGAAGACTGTGCCGGAAGATACTGAGGCGGAAGAGAGCGACGACTTTGTCTCCGTGTATGACGATAACCAGGATGGAGCAGCTTCCAGCGTATACGAAGATGCGGTCTACGAAATGCCCGTTACTGCGCGACACGAAGACCGCCTGGACGCTTTTGACTACGAAAACTTCTTCCTACACAGCGCGATGGGCACCTACAGCGCAGGCCGCCGCGGATCAGACTCCAGCAACAATTCAATCGATTCGGTGGCTACCACTCGACCGGTAACGGCCATCATCAGCAGCGAAGAAATCGCCCAAATCAAGCGGGCGTCTATGCACCAGCGAAACTCCAGCATGGACTCGGTCTCGACAACGGCAACCTTCGCCACTGCTACCGAAGGCCAGTCTGACGACGAAGAGAATGAAGCCATGGACAAATTCTCGGAACAAATTCTCCCGACCTACCACTCCACCTCCACAACACCGCGCCATCCCATGTCTCCACGCTCCGACTCCGCGAACAACTTGCGAAAGGCACCCAAGTCAAACTCGTCTTCGCAAAACTCGCAATCCAACACCCGCACTTCTTCTCGCGCCTCGTCAGCGACCAGTAACGGCGTCATGACAGCCGGGCTCCAGACGTCGAAGATCTTCTCCATCCTTTTGGAAACGCCCAAAGACGAACCGCGTCTCGCGCTAAACGAGGAAGAAAAGCAGTTGATTTACAGTCTTGCCGCTAGCTTCCAACAAGTCTGTTCAGGACTCCAGAACACGTCTGGGGATCTTTACGAGCGCAAAGAAGCGCGACGAAGACTCGACGAAGCTCGGCGAATCCTCGACGGAGAAGCGCTCGAAGGCCATCCGTTCTAGTACCTTTTTTTCCCCCTTGCTCTCCTTTGCCCTGTTTTCGCGCGCCAGCCACTCGTTGAATATTTTCTCGTACAAAGTACAAAGATACGTATTGGTAATGTCTAAGATCCGTCTGCTTGCGTTTCAGCGCCTTTCTTTACCCTTTTCGCTTCCCATACATCACTTCTAGATGGGCGTTATACAGCCTCTTGTCTATGGATTCCCCTTTCCTTTATGTACTTGGTTAATCGTCCTTGCTCGTCGCAACGGTCATGAACGGCCGCCGCGCATTGTTATCGTCAGCCTCGGCGATTTTTTTTCTACTCCTGGTTTCCTGGATGCTTGGTCGGAAGCTTCTCCATTTGTCAATGTCGTCACACGTTGGTTTGGATGGAAATGTTTATTATACAAGGGAGAGATGGAGAGAAGTTTTCTCTCTCTTTTCAAGTGGGATGTTTACAGCGGTTCCATTTTTTTTTTTGCTCTTTGGGTTTACCTTCTGTATGTATGTATTGATACCCGGTGGTGGAGTTCGTCGCGCGCTCTCTCTCCCGTGTGGACACTTGGGCTCGCTCGCTCGCTCCCTCGGCGGACTAGCGGTTTTCTAGCTCTCTCTCTCTCAAACACGTTGACAAGCCTTCCCATGACCCAATCCGTACTGTTGTAGGGCTGCGTGAACCTAATGGACGTGCTGTGCTTGCTGGCGTGGCTTGGGATTGGGCCTGACCGACCCCTTTCGTCATGGTTGGGATCGTGTTGGAAGTTGGGGAAGAACCTGGGAGAAAAAGGCTTGTTGTTGGGGTGGGGGGGTTTTTTTTTTAGCCGCAGATGCAGACTGCGGTGCGGGTCCGACTTCGCGTGCGGCGGGTGCTGTGATGTGCTGTGCTGTGCTGTGCTGTTGTCGTATCTTCTAGGTAGCACATTGAGGACTTTCTACACTACTCGGTTTCCCCCACTCGTACTTTGGCGAATAATAATACTTAGTTGGCTTGTTGTCGTGATTATTAGCTTGTCTTGTCTTGTGTAGCGCAGTTTGTACATCACATCACATCACTTATTAGGCATGTCGGATCCTTCGCACTTGAGTACATACATACTGCGATCAACGAACCATGGAATCCCAGTACAATATAGAAGCACATCATACTAATTGTATGTATGATCATGGTATATGCTGATAAACGAACCATGCAAATCCCACTTCCTTCCACTACTCAGAGTAGGTAGGTAGGTAGGTATGAGCCATACAATAATACGTTCTCTCTTTTTCCTGGTCGGCACATGGCCCGCAAGCTTCTGTCGACCCACACGCTGGCTGGCCCCTCATACCCGCATCATCGCGTAGTCATCGCAGAGTCATCGCAGAGTCATCGCAGGAGTCATCGCAGTAGTAGTTCCATACCTACCGGTCTGTCGTGTTGTGTGTAGCGTCTGATTTCTCGAGGCTGTATTATAGTATACATAGGTGGTAGATACCTACATGGAAGTATGTGGTGTCTACGGGGGACAAAAGAGGAAGAATAATAATAATGGAGTGATGACAAGAAACGGCGGCAGCAGCTAATACAATCTCACAGCTGTCAGAGCCTCAGTATTGGGTCTCGAGTCCCGTCGACTCCACACGGTAGGTAGGTAGAGTGCGTATCATTATCATCATTATTAGATATTGCGCGGCCGGGCTGTGGCTTCGGGGGAACTGGCGGTGTAGAGCTGTTGTCGTGGTGAGAGGTGAGGATAGCTGCGCAATTGGCTGTGTGGTTGCGGGTTGGGATACTACTGGCAGGTGGGGATTCGGGTCCCTTGTTGGCTGGCTGGATGATGCTAGATCTGTTGCATCGGGGATATTCGCTGCGATGGGCGTGGCTGGATGGAGGGCGCGGGGGGCGGGTTCACGCCTCCTCCACGGCTGCATGCTTTCACCCACCGCTCTGCTTGCTTGCCTGCTTGCTTGCCTGCTTGCTTGCTTGCTTGCTTGCTTCCCAAGGCTCATGCAGTTGCGGCAGCTAAGCCAACAAATTTTCGCCTCTTGACCGGACCCTCTTAACTGCGGTCTGACTGTGAGGCTCCCTTTCCCACACCCCTCGGGGACTTGGAAATATTTCTTGTATTGCTGCGCGGCCCGGGCGCCTGTGTGTTTGAAACGCCAATCGTCATCAGGTGCCGGCAAATGGCCTTCTTCCTTGCCTCGAACTGAGTGCCTCTAAGCCTATTCCGAGTACTCCAGGACACCCTCTCTCCGCAGCCTGACAGTACTTGTGACCACTCGCAGTCAAGAGAAGCCATACCTGAACGCCGTGCCTTTTATTTATTTTTGGGGCCCGTTATCCCTTTGGCCACTCCCACGCGCGCGACCTACCAGACAGAAGCAAGCCCCCTCCCCCCACCGGTGGTACAGCCGACCTGCAGGTGCAGCGAACTGAACTACTGGACTGATCTACTGGTCTACTACTTACTCACATACTACACCCGCTGATCGAGGTCGACATCACGAAACCTCCCCCCCAAACGTTCTTTCTGCCTGTCCGGGAACTGCACGGTGCGCCCGGAACTGAGGCTTCGAAATTTCGCTTATTGAGTCTTGTTTTTCCCTGGTGTGCAACCGCACACTTTGTGTTGTTGTGACCCTCGTGCCTCTTTCGTCCCAGCACGCCTCGACTGAGTTGCCCTCCTGTCGCAAGTACCGGACTGTACCAACGCGAACCAACAACACCAACAACACCAACCAACTACGTCGTCCTCTCCCATTGCCGCTGCCTACGCTCTTCCTACGCTCGACGCTCGCCCTCCCGCGCCAAATTCGCGGTTCCTATCCTCTGCTAATGTGCCCGCCTCCTCCGCCGTCATCCCTCTGTTTGCGCGCCCCCAGTTACCCAGGTCTTGACCGAAATGTCTCTCTCCGCCAGCTCTCGCCGCGCCGCCGCCGTCGCGCCATCTGCGAGAGGGTCCCGGCCGCCATCGAGGACTGGTTCGGTTGACGGCCTGAAGCGTGGGAGTGCATGTTCGACCAGGAGTGAGAAGGGAGGCACGTTTCTCGGTCATGTGGCGAGCTACTGCGACTCGGGGAATGCGAGTTCGAGTCCTGAGGACGAGCATGCACTTTTGGTATGACGACATTTACTTTTTGGTCGAAACGCCTCCTTTGGCGCTCCCGACATTTGTTTGGACTGTGTGAAGCGTACGCTTGCAAATACGGCATCTCTCTGATATTCGTGCGCCCTTGCATGGCCTTATCTGACAATGGCTAGGTACTCGATATCGAGTCCCGAGGAAACTATGGACAGCCGCCACCCTCGTACGAGGATACAATCGCAGACCTGCCTCCCAACTACACCACCACCGATGCGCTCGCTACCGCCCTGACGCCCGAATATACACCATTCCCGTCTCTCGACCCTTCCAGCGCACCCAATCGCCTGCGCATTAGCTACAACACATCACCATCACCATCTCTCTTCGACGAGAAAGCGCTCTATGCAGACATTGACTTTGGCTTTATTGAAGACGGAGTCAGGTCGCATGCGAAGAAGGCTAAGAAGACTGTTAAGAAACCCGCGGAGCAGCCGAAGAAAGAAGAGCCGCCTGCCGATACGGGTGGGGCCGATAACGGTGGTGGTGGTGGTGGTGATCCCCCTGCCGATGGAGGGGGTGCAGGGGGCGGTGATGGCGGTGATGGCGGTGATGGTGGCGACGAGAAAAAGGAAGAGGAATGGAGCCCGTGGGCTGCTATCACGGGTACGAAAAAGAAGAAAGGTAAGAAAGAGGAGGAGGAAGCAGAGAAAAAGCGCAAAGAGGAAGAAGAGGAGGCCGAGCGCAAGAAAAGGGAGGATGAGGATGCGGCCGTCGCCGCAGCGGCAGTCACAAGTGCCGCAAAAGGCCTTAGTTGGGCCGATCCATCTACAAATGAAGCTAATGACAAAGGCGACGATGCAGATGACTGGGGGAATTTGGCGACTACGGCGGGGTCGAAGAAGAAGAAGGGCAAAAAGGGGAAAGTCCGTAATCTCGGTTGCTTAAATACACGTTGCAAACGCGCTAACAATCCCGTAGGCGGCCGAACCCGCACCTGCACCTCCACCTCCTGCAGCAGAACCTGCCAGTGCGACAACATTCGACGACATTGTTCTTGACGACACCCCGACCACCACCAGCGCACCCAAGCTTGACATGAGTTTTGGTCTTGGCAGCATTACAAGCGCATTGACCTCCGGTTGGGGAAAGAAGAACAACACCTCATCTTGGTCTTTCGGCAATACTTCGCAAGTAGACGACAAGAAGGAGGATAATCCCTGGGGCTCGACGGATAAGAAGTCGGATAAGAAGAAGCGTTCGTCCGGCTTGGACTTTGGATTTGACAAGGCCGCAACTCCGCCATTGGAAGAGGAGCCGGGGGAAGATGACGATGGATGGGGGTTCAGCTTCGGCGGCAACGGCAGCAAGAGTGGCAAGGGCACCAAGAAGGGCTCGGGCGCATTGATGGAAGAAACTGTGCCTGAGCCCGCGCCCGAGCCTGAGAAGCCGAAGGAGGATGACTGGGCTTATTCGGTTGGAGCAGGAACAACCGCCAAAGACAAAAAGAAGAAGGGCAAGAAGGGTGTCACAATCGTCGAGGAGAACCCTCCGGAGCCCGAACCAGAGCCCCCTGCCCTGGAACCCGAACCGGAACCTGCGAAAGAGGACGATGCGTGGGGATGGGGCGCGACGACGACCAGCGGCAAGAAAAAGAAGAAGGGAAAGAACGCGGTTGAAGAAGTCAAAGTGGAGCCTGTTGTGGAGGAACATCACGTGCCTGAACCTGAACCTGAACCTACACCGGTCTATGATGGCTGGGGCGCGTATGGGGCGCCTGTCTCTACCAAAAAGAAGAGGGCTAAGAAGGGCGCTGTAGAAGAGATACCGCCTCCACCTCCACCTCCGCCTCCGCCAGTCATTCCTGAGCCTGAACCAGAGCCTGAACCAGTCAAAGAAGAGCCGCCGCCGCCTCCGGTCGATCCCTTCAAGGGTCTCACCAGCTCTCAGAAGAAGAGGCTTGAGAAGAAGATGAAGGCGGAGGAGGATCAGCGGAAGAAAGATGAGGAAAAGCAGCGGAAGAAAGACGAGGAGGAGCAGAGGAAGAAGGACGAGGAGGAGCAGAGGAAGAAGGACGAAGAAGAAGCAGAGCGCAAACGGATAGAAGAGGAAGAAGAAGCAGAGCGTAAACGGGTTGAAGAGGAAGAAGCTGCTGCTGCGGCGGCGGCGGCGGCGGCGGCGGCAGCTGAAGCAAAGGCCGATGATGGCTGGAGCTGGGGCGCGGCTGTGACAACCAAGAAGAAGAAGGGCAAGAAAGGCAAAGAAGAACCCCCGCCACCACCGCTTGAACCAGAACCAGAACCTGAGCCCGTTGTTGAGCCTCCTGCGCCAGAACCTGCACCTCCACCACCGGCTGATGATCCTCGGGGTGCGTTTGCGACGTCCACTACTAGGAAGAAGAAGAAGGGCAAGAGGGGTGCCGTAGAAGAAGTGCCACCTCCCCCTCCACCTCCGCCAGTCATTCCTGAGCCTGAACCTGAACCCGAGCCTGAACATGAGCCTGAGCCTGAGCCAATGCCGGAGACTGAAACGGAGCCCGAAAAGGATGAAGGCGATGGTTGGGGTTTTGGCGGGATTTTTGGCGGTCGTAAGCAAAAGAAAAAGAAGGAGATTCCATTCGCGGAAACCGACTTCAATCCCGAGCCCGAGCCCGACGCCATGGCCGATGATGCTCCAGTTCAAGAGCCGGATGGTGTCGAGGAGCCCAAGGCCGAAGATGAGGACGAGTTCGGCGCGCCGTCTTGGGGCAAGAAGAAGAAGACAAAGAAGAGTTCCAAAGACACGCCTGTGGACGTCACCGAAGAGGCACCGACCGCCCCGGTTCAGAAGCCCGACGAGGACGATCCATGGGGCAGTGCTTCCTTCAACATTGGAAAGAAGACCAAGAAGGGAAAGAAGGGGTCTCCTCCTGTGGAGGTCAACATGTTTGATAATATGACGCTCCCTCCTCTGAAACAGATCGAGGCGCCCCCGGCCGAAGAGGAAGAAGACGATTCGTGGGGTCTCCTTGCGAGTTCGAAGAAGAAGAAGAAGAAGGGCGCCAAGGACGAACCGGACACCAAGGACTTCGCTTCGAAGCCCAGGGATGGCTGGGGAGATCTCATCACCTTCGACTCGCCGAAAGAGGAGCCGTCGGCCACTGATGCTTGGGCCTCGTTGAACGTAACGCCCGCGCCTGAGCCCGTGCCTGAACCTGTGCCTGAACCTGTTCCGTCGAAACCACCAAGGAAGGAGACTACCAAAGAGAAATTGCGACGAGAGAGGAGAGAGAGAGAGGAGAAGGAGAAGGCTGACAAGGAGAGAGAGAAGGCCGAGAAGGAGGCTAGGAGGAGAGAAAGGGAAGAAAGGAAGCAGAGAGAGAAAGAGGAAAAGGAGGAGCAGGAACGACTGGAGCGCGAAGCCCAGGAAGCTCAGGAAGCGGAAGAGGCCGCTGAGAAGGCACGACTCGAAGAAGAAGAGGCCGAGGCAGAGAGAGCGCGGATCGAAGCAGAAGAAGCTGAGAAGGCCAGGCTCGCGGCAGAAGAGGCTGAGAGGGCCAGAAAAGAAGCCGAGGCGAGTTCTGGCTGGGGCGCATCGCTTTGGGGGTCGTCCAAGAAGAAGGAACCCCTAAAGCAAAAGCGCGAACGTGAAGCTCTAGAGAAGAGGCAGCGAGAGCAAGAGGAACAAGAAAGACTGGATAGGGAGCGCGAAGAACAGGAGAGGCTAGAACAGGAGAGGCTAGAACAAGAAAGGCTAGAGCGTGAAGAGCAAGAGAGAATAGAGCGCGAGGAGCAAGAGAGAGTAGAGCGCGAGGAGCAAGAGAGAGTAGAGCGCGAGGAGCAAGAGAGAGTAGAGCGCGAGGCTAGGGAAGCCGAGGAGGCCGCCGAAAGGGCTCGCATCGAAGCGGAAGAGGCCGAGGCAGCTAGGAAAGAGGCAGAGGCTAGTACTAGCTGGACTGCATCGCTTTGGGGGTCGTCCAAGAAGAAGGAAAGCTCAAGGCAAAAGCGCGAACGTGAAGCTCGAGAGAAGCAGGAACGCGAAGAAGCGGAGGCCGCTGAACAGGCTGCGAGGGAAGCCGAAGAGGCTGCAGCAAGAGAGGCTGAGGAGGCTGCGGCGAGAGAGGCGGAAGAGGCCGAGGCTGCTCGTTTGGCTGCCGAGAAAGAGGCCTTCAGGGCGTCTACCTCTAAGAAGTCAAAGAAGAAGAAGGGCAGAGCAGTTTTCGAAGAACCGACGCGCTCACCGCCCTCCCCGCCTCCACCTCCACCTCCACCCGCGAACGATGACGATCTCTTCGACATGGTTAAGGATGTTCCCGCCGAGGACTTCCTCGCCGAGTTCGAAAAGGAGACGCCCAAGGAAGAGTCCAGTGGCGGCTGGGGAAGTGCCTGGGGAATATCTCTGCGCAAAACCAAGCCTAACCCCCCAAAGGAAGACCCCATTCCTGTGGGACAAGTTATTGCGGATGAGGTCATTCCAGAGGAACCAGAGGAAGAGGCCCTCGCTGAGTCATCGTGGGATCTCCCGGAAGCCGAGAACCCACCAGAACCGCCGGTCGCTGACGAACCGGTGATGAGAGCATCTAGATTGACTAAAAAGTCCAAGGGCTCCAAGTCCAGGAGAGCTGAACCCGAACCTATTCAAGAAGAAGATGAACCACCTCCACCGCCACCAGAGCCTGTTGTCGAGGTTATCGAACCTACTCCCAGGAAGTTAACCAAGTCAAAGAAGGTATCGACAAAGTCTTCATCGAGGCACAAGTCAAGGGTCGTGATCCCGGATCCTGAGCCTGAAGAAATTCCAGGTGGCTTCCCCATGGACGATGAGATGGACGTGGACGCTCCTCCTCCCGCCGAGCCGGAGCCCGAAACGGAACCGGAACCGGAGCCAGAGCCCGTTGTCGTCCCCGAGAAGAAGTCGAAGAAGTCCAAGAGGAGCAGCAGATACAAAGTGGAGCCCGTTGTCGAAGCACCTCCGCCTCCGCCTCCACCTCCACCTCCTCCAGAGCCCGTTGAAGATGTAGACACGAGCGAAGACGATTCCGACGTTCCGGAGAGACTTCCTACGCCGCCGCCAGAGCCAGCGAAAAGGGAACGCGCAAAGGTTGCCCGCGCCGCCACTAGTGGTTCCTGGGGCTTATGGGGTGCCGCTACTGGAGCTGCCGCTGGACCATCGCGTCCAAGGCCACGGAAGCAGTCCGTCGACGAAGCCGCAAGCTTTGCAGCGCCTGAGAAGCCTAGCGTGAGTCGATCCAAGTCTGCCCGCGTGTCGTCTACGAGAGACAGGGATGTCTTTCCCAATTCCAAGTCATCGGGATCCGACAGGATGTCAAAGAAGCCTGCAAAGCCCACGCGCGCTTCAACGGGTCTTGCATCGATCTTCGGCGCAGCTCCACCTCCTGCGCGAACTTCAAAATCGCGACGTACACCGGCAACTCCTCGAGTACTGTCCAGGCGTCCATCGATCGACCAGGACGCAGCGATGATATCGCCTCCGCAGACGGATACAGAAAAGAAGGCTCCCTCCAAGGCAGCCAAGATAATGGGCATGAGGGGCTCGATTGGCCGACGACCCAGTACCCGGGAGAAAGGCAAATCTAGAGGTAAGCATACCCCCATCCGCAGACAGATGCTTGGCTGGATAAATGGAGCTAACCTAATCGGCGCAGCTGTACCAGATCCGTATCCTATAGATGATGACATTGACATGTTCGACGACGACGGCCTGCCAACACCACCACCGTATCCACGGCCCAACCAATCGCGTCGCAAATCAAAGCACGACTCTGTGTCGCCTGCAGAGCCGTTGACCGCCCCACCCAGTGCAGACGATCCCGTCGAGATCGATCCGATGGAGGTGGATCCCGCCCCAGAGCCGCCCCGTCGTGAACGGAGCCGTCGCGAGCGCGGAAACTCTAACGCCAAGGACTTTGCAGCGGTGGCCACGACGGCTGCTGCTGCGACTGGATTCATGAGCATGTTTGGACTTGG
Source organism: Massarina eburnea CBS 473.64 (assembly GCA_010093635.1). Lineage (NCBI taxonomy): Eukaryota > Fungi > Ascomycota > Dothideomycetes > Pleosporales > Massarinaceae > Massarina > Massarina eburnea. Next base: position 222,173 of record MU006795.1, on the reverse strand, counting down.
CTCGCGGAAGAAGGCGGTTGTCGAGGATGACCGGAACGAGGACCGCCGCCGTGGTGGTGTCGAGACAGAGGATGAGCGCAGACGTCGCAAGCGATCTTCTACACGTGGAGCAATGACAGAGGAAGAAGCGAAACGTTTGCGACATGAACGACGCAGCGTGCGACGCTCTATGCGTGTGCCCGATGGCGAAGAAGTGGCCGCAGACATCGACCCAGAACGCGAGGCTAGGCATGCCGAACGCAGGGCAAAGCGACAAACAGACAAGCAGTCTCGTCGCGCTGTGCTCGAGGAAGCGGAAGGCAAGGCTGAACGCCGCCGCGAGCGCGAGCGTGAGAACGAACGAGCCATCCTTGCCGAGAAGAAGGCTCGTCAGAAGGCTGAGCTCGAGCGTCGCAACAAGGAGGCAGAGGAGCAGCAGCGTCGTCAGAAGGAAAAGGAAGAACGACGCGCAGCTCGGACTGCACGCAAAGAAGCCGAAGAGCGAGAGCTTCGTGCCTCGCGCCGTCGAGAAAAGGAGCGCGAGGGCTCTTCACGACCGCAGACCGACCGCCGCCGATCCCACATGGAAGAAGACCCCGAAGAACGCCGTCGTCGCCGTGAAGAACGTCGCCTTCGACGCCACACCGAGTACCCGGTTGCCAACGGCGAGCCCATCACTGACTACTTTGACGAGCGCAATGCAACAACCCAACGCCCCTCCCGACACCGCAGCTCGCGCAACGCCAAAGAAGAAGAGCATGTGGTCTACGGTTCCAAGAGCGGCGACAAGACATCCTCCTGGGTGGAATCTTTCTCCAACGAACCTCCGGAACTGCCACCTCTCGCCGAAACGGTCCTCGACCAAGTGCCCAACGGCGAAGGTCCCATGGACGAAGAAACACCTTCCGCCGACGAAGACATCCGCTTACGCATCGCCGGACGCAGAGGTCCCAGGCGCGACAAAGAGCGAGCTGAGCGCGACCGTGGCGATCTCGGGAAAGACAGAGAGAGGGAACGTGAACGTGACCGCGTATATGACAAGAAGGGTCACAGGAGACGCTCGCACCTTGACGGCCCCAAGGGCAGTGATGATGTGGAGGAGAAGAGGAGTAGGAGACGTACGTATGCGCCAGAGTACGCGGAGCCTCCGATTAGGACGTGGGATGGGAGGCCCGCTGATGCTCCTCCGAAGAAGGGGAGTTGGTTTAAGAAGATGTTTTGAAAGAGATTTCGTTGAGGTTGTGGTTGTGGGGATGGATGGATGGATTGGATTGGATTGGATTGGATTGGATTGGAATGTGAACTTGACGACGAAGATGAGTTGATGAAGTTCGGTTGGGGGGGTATGGCAATGATTTGATGATTGTATCAAGTTGTTGTTGTTGTTTTTTTTGGATAGTTGCTTTTTCCTCTCTACTCTGCATTGCGTAGGTGTTTTTGTTTTTTCCGGTTTTGGTTTTGGTTGGGTGTTGGGTCTTGGTGTGGGTTCTTTTCCTAGTTTTTCCCTTCTTTCTTTTCATTCACGACTTTGCATAGCGGACGACCACCCCTCTCCACCCTTTACTGCCACTTTTTCCACCTGAATCCGTCCTCTCAGAGAGGACGGACGTTATTCATTCTCAGCATTGCAACGGTTTTTTTGGTTTTTTGGTTTTGGATATATCCTATTTTATTTTATTTATTCACTTTACCCTTCTTTTCTTCCTTTCTTTCTCAAGGGTCGGAAACACACACACACACACACACACACACACCTCTTCTTCTCCATTACATTCCCTCTCCTCAATCCTCGAACCCCATATTCCCCCTCCCCTCCCCTCCCATATCCATCCACCCTTTTTGTACCCAAGCCTCCAAGGAGCGCACTTACTCTTTCTAGCCAATGCGGGTCATGTAGCCTTCTGCCTTGGGTTTTTTTGCGTTTAGTCTAGTACTTTCGGTGCGAGATATATACCCCCTCTCTCTCTCTTCTTCCTGCTCTTTTCTTAGAGGAGAAGTCGGAGTACGGAGATGACATGAAAAGATCTGTTGTTTTTTTCGGTGATAAATTGCGTTTCTTTGCCATGTGTGTGATGTCCACAGGGGGGGGGGTGTCTAGAGTTGAATGGGTAGCGCGGAAGGAAAATGATATCGGCATGCATTGAGGTATAAGCAAATGCCACTCGAATAAAAGCCCAGCCCTAACGCCTGCCCATGCCCGATCCTTGATGATTAAGACCTTCCTATCAATCGATTCTCCGACATCTCATCAGGACCCTCATTACTGCACAGTCGCGCCCTCAAACCCTTCCATCTCCTCGTCCTCGTCCTCGTCCTCCAGCTCTTCATCCTCGTCCTCAAATCCCGTCTCCACCCTCGCCACCCTCAGTCTCTCCTTCATCTTGTCCCTCTCATCTGACTGCCACCTGCTCAGCGCGGCCGCGGCATGCATCTTGAAGCCAAACACCTTGGGATGGTACCGCTTCTGGCTTTTGGGCGGCAGCATGGCGGGGTACACCTGGAACAGGATGTTGTGGAACGACGTGCCGAAGTAGGCGCCGTCTATGGCGGCGTGGCGCGTCGACTTGGGGTTGTAGAGGTCTTCGCAGCGCGCGCAGTAGAGTTTCACGGGCGAGGTGTTGGGGATGTCGTGTTGGCCCATTGGGAGCAGCGGTTGCGATTCGCACATGACGCGGGGGCATTTGCCGAAGTCGGATTTCTTGAACTTTTCGAGCTGCGGTTGTCAGTTTTCGTAGTTGCGGTGTATGCGCAGGGAGCGTACCATCTTCGCGAGGCCACGCGTGGTGACTATGTAACGTGCGTGAACGAGGCCGTAGAGATGCCGCGCAGACTTCTCAATCTGTTCCCGCATTTCATCGTCGCAGTCGAAGTCGAAAACGTCGGTGACAAGGTCGAGCGCATACTGGTAGTACTGCACTTCCGTGTTCAGGCCCGTGAGGTTGAAGCGGTCGGTCAGGTACTCTTCATCGATCTCGCAAAAGTACTCGTTTCCGCGGGAGGATATGAACTGTCACGGCTGTCAGCGGTGTCGCGTCCCATAGCGCCCAAGGTAAATACAGGGCCAAAAATTGTTTCATGCAACCAGGGTCACCGTAGATAGCGCAACTCTCGCGCCAGGACACGCAGGGAGTATGTGTACGCCAGGGGACCTAGGGGAGATGCCGCTTCCTGTGCGACGAAGGGCCTACAGGTACTTACCCAGTCTCGCCAGTAGCTTGTGTAGTCGCTGTCTGTCTCGCTGTTGAAGTCGTCCATGTTCGCTGGGAGGTGGCCAGGGACCGCGAAAGTATTGGCTGGGGTGTTTGCTCGGTCGGTGGTGGCGGGAGTGAGGAGCGGGCACGGTTGTATGGTTAGTACCCAGACAGCCAGCGGGCGGTGAATTGGTGGGATGTCTGGTTCGCGGGGCCTTCTTTCGGTGTCCGGATAATCCTTAGTTCCGCTGATCACGTGATGCTATCGAGCCTCTTCACCATGCGAGGCCTCGACAGTGGTACTAGCGTACTAAAGGCTGTTCCGGGAAATCACTGCATATCTGCAGCTTTCTGGATCATCTCGTCTCCGTTCAGATCCGAGTTTCATCACGTGTGCCGCCGCGATCGCGTCCTCGATAGGGCTTAACGGCTGTTGTCTGCGAACTGCCTAGAAGGTGCCTTCAAGCCGCGCCTCGAGCTGGCCGCTGTACCCCATGCCATGCCCCATGCCAGATTGTTGAGTCAAGCTCAGAATACGGCCCGTAGGCAAACCGCAACCTCAGGCGGAGAGAGAATACGGGACCGATAGCTAGTTTCAGACTACCAGGTCGTGAGACGCGCAATTACATCCTCCTGGTGACGAAGTCTTCATCAGCTGAATGTTCAGCTCGGCTTCTCTATGAGGCTTGAATTGATACTGAGCTAACGGGCAAGTTGTAATTGGACAGGTCGCTTCTATGTAGATAGATGAAGTGGTAAAATGTCTGGTCAGCTCTCCACCATCACCACACTACATTCAGCAACAACATAATTAGCTTACCGAACCAACGCAGTGTGACTTATGTACATACGGAGCGTATTCTCCGAGATCAAGATTACCGGGTCGATCTCCAAATCCTAGCAAAACATTTCCCACGTTGCGTTGTTGGGGAACCCCGGTCAATCTCGCATGTTCGTCTCGCTTACCACTAACGACGACTTTACGGCTCGCGTGGCACTATAGTAGTAGACTGCGTTCCCTTGTTGACAGCAACGCCTCCAAGAATTTGCGAGTGGGCCGTCACCGGCTCGCATGTACTGCTTTGGTATGCCCACTTCCGCGCGTGATGCTCATAGGACAGATGCACGTTCCAAGGTGTGCGTCCGTGTTCTAGCAGTTCAATAATGGCAAGTTGCAAGCTTGCCGCAACGCCGAAACATGTATTCTTCAAGTCTGGGCTTTATCGTTCTCCTTATATTCCTTCCTGTGTTTCCTTCGGGTACTGTCGTTCGTATCCTTTTCGCTCGTTATTTTCACTCGTTATCTTCACTCGTTATTTCCACTTCAAAATACTCGCGCCCTTCTCTGGGTCTAGTTAATATCCTCGACCCCTTCAGAAACTCGAGTTTTACAGTTCTTATTTGAATAGTTTCGTTCCGCTCCGTGTCTGTACCACTCTAGCTTGAGCCGGAGGTACAATCTTGCTTTTTGCAAAGCCGGCATCAAGTGTAAACGTCATTGCGCAGGTCGCACTACAACCATGGACAGCGCTTATTTTGGGCGTATTAGCCACATTAAGTACAAAGCGAGCAGTCCCACGTTATCCCAGTTCGAGCCATCAAAGATTATTGCGCCTTTCGACTCATTCGACCCATTCATGAGCATGGATGATCTCAGTCGAGTCGAGCCATCGTTCAACAAGCTTCCCCAGATAGACTCCGCAAGCGATGTTGGGCAACACAGACAATCAGACACGGCTCAAGAATATGAGCGCTCGGAACATACAGAACATTCTTTTCGCCCTGTTCGCGATCCTAAAAACCGTTTCTCGATCGACGAATCGAGCGCTTATGACCTGAAGCCACCGCCACCGACCGGGTCTGATCCTCATTGCGAAGTCATCGTCGAACGCCTCTTCTCTACGGACCATCTGCACATCATTCTCAAGGAACCAGCATACTTTCAGCGTTTTCGTGGCTTCCTGAACAAATACCGACCGCAATGCGTGCCGACTCTAATACGCTATCTCGAATCACAGAAAGCACTCACGGCCATTCGATATGCGAATGCGCTGGCGGATCAAATGTCCTCACACTCGCCCACACGCTCTCGACCATCTTCAAAAAGTCCAGGCACGAGCGAGGCAGCGATGATTGATTCCAAGTTCGAGAATTTTTCGAAAAGAGCAGTGGAAGAATTGGTCAGTGACGCGCTGCCAGCGTACATCACTTATCGCATGGTGACTCTAGTGACGGAATGCTTGGTCAAAGAGATCACTGGGGGTAACACCCCGCTGATGCGCGATTTGATACAAGGTTTGGCTGAGGTCTATTGCATGTCCGATCCCAAGCAACCCGATAACCCCATTGTGTTTGCTTCCGAGGAGTTCTACAACACTACCCAGTACGGACACGAATACGTTATTGGGAAGAACTGCCGTTTCCTGCAGGGGCAAAAAACACAGAGATCTGCCGTTAAGCGGATATCAAGTGCGATTCACAATGGCCAAGAGATCAGCGAAATCTTATTGAACTATCGACGCGACGGCAGTCCGTTCCTCAACTTGGTCATGACGGCTCCACTCCACGATTCGCGCGGCCACGTCCGTTACTACATCGGGGCCCAAATCGATATAAGCCATCTCCTCGAAGGCGGTCGAGGGTTGGAATCCTTCGAACGCCTCCTGGTTCAAGACGAAGAGGGTATCGAGAAACCGAAGCATCATGAACCTCCCTTCGGAAATAAGCCGTCTACGACACTACTCCACGAATTAAGCGGCTTGCTCAACGACGAGGAGATCGAGGCGGTTAAGCAGCGCGATCGTGAGGGTCATGCGCTTGGGTATGGGCGGCCAGAGTCGATTCCTTCAGCCATTTCTACGCCGACCAAGACCAAGACACTGACACACAACAGGAGGTTTGTTGGTATGGACGATACGGATGACAACATTTGGCCGCCGAGTCTATTCGGAGCCAATGGGCGGTTGCCAGGGGTGTACCAGAATGTAAGACTTGCATCATCCATTGAGTGCATTGCTGACGGAGTGACAGTATCTCCTCGTCCGCCCGTATCCCTCACTGCGCATCATTTTCACCTCTCCTGCGCTCCGCATCCCCGGACTCGCCCAATCAAAACTCATGGACAGGATCGGAGGGCCCCAACACGTGCGCGAAGGCCTTCTTGACGCGTTCTCGCAGGGTATCGGCGTCACGGCAAAGATATCATGGCTGACCCAAACAAAACGATACAGCCAGCCCACCCACGACAATATTTCAACGAGCACAGGCGCTGCCGCAAACCTGTATGAAGGGAGACCACGCTGGATACATTGCACACCACTCATGGGCTCCGATAGTCAACCCGGCGTCATTATGATTGTAATGGTCGACAAGGAAGAAATCACCGGCACACTATCCAGCCAAAATGCTTCGGTGCGCAACATGCACTCGCGACAAACACTCCGGTCCACAGACCACACACGAGAAGGTCGGTCGATGGGAGGACCCGTATCAAATCCGTCCGGTGCAGCGAGATTCACGGGCAGTAAACTGTATGCAGATTATCTGCGCCGCGAAGGCAAGCCCGCGAAAGAAGATGGGGAGGGTGAAGGTCCAGTAACGAGTAGCGGGGTCTCGAGTCTGCATTCTCCCACGCCGGGAAGTAGGGCGACGTCGTTGGGAGGACGGAATACGCCGGTGCCAAGGTGCAGTGTCAGTTTGAGTGCGAGAGGGGATGGTTTGACTGCACTTCCTAGCGTGCGGAATGTGGGGTCGGCATTGGGAAGGAGTGCGAGTGGGTGGGATGGGAGTACGGTGGGTGAAGGGGATGGCAGTTGACTAGCCGACCAATTAGGGGATAGCATTGATGAAAGAGGCGATGGTGATGAGGATAGAGAAGGGAGTGATGTTGGTTTGGGATTCGCGGGGGAGGGCGGGAGGATTGCGCAGAGAGGTGAAGAGGCAGAGAGCAAGAAGAAGAAAGTCAAGTTTGGATCGATGTTCAGGAAGCATAAGAAGGGGTGAAAGTTGGTGGGATGACGGGTACGCTGGTCGATTTTGGTGTTGGGGGTTCTGGGTGCTTGATGTGGTGTCTTTGGTGGATTTCTGCACGTTTTGCTCGATACCATACTTGTGGATGGCTTCTTTGTGTGTATATTTATCATTTAGTGTATAGTTCCTTGGGTAGAGACGCCATCTGGTTATGTAAATAAGTTTCTCCAATACGTATTTTTGCGAATAACAAGACAGAAATATTAGCAAACCCGGTACTAGAAGCAACACCATTTCCGTGTCTTGAAGAATATGTATGGAACAGTACCATTTCTACTGTATTGGAACAAAAAGTGATGAGATGAATTTTCTAGGTTAAATTGCAGAAAGGGTCGCAAAACCTTTCACACAATACCTGTTCTTACAATTGCTTCCAATGTTTTGTCAGGTTCACGTCTGCAACGCATTCCCAATTTCTTCAAACACCTTCACTCCCTTCCTTCCCAACGCGGTCCCCACACCTACAGCTGCGGCGCCTACAGCTCGCATCCTCTGATATCCTTCTACATCATCCACACCGCCGACCCCAATGATCTGGATGGAATCCAACTCTTTATGCTGAAACAGCATTCCTTTGATGGTATACACATTTCCCAATGCGAGTGGATGTAGTGGCGCACCGGCCAGGCCTCCGATTCCAGTTCCACTAGCCGAGTTGAGTGTATGGTGGAACACTTCGCGCGACTTTGAAGTTGGGGACGAGGATGGCGATGTTTTCGATTCAAGTATCGGTGAGAGGAGGAGTGAAGAACCTAGTGTGTTTGTTGCCGTGATGAAGGACACTGGACAGGGAAGATGCGTCGGTTCGGCTTTTGCGGAGCTCAGCAGCGCGTCAATCAATTGTTGATATTGATCGTGGTATGTGTAAGGCGGGGTTTTGATTCCAATGGGCACATGTATCTTTCCTATGTGGTCGTGTCTTTCTTCCGGTTGGATTGGCTCGACTTGTCGCGCTATCTCGGACTTGAGCGCCGTGAGATAGGAGAGTAATGAGGCAGAGTTGTACGCTGGAGGGGGGTAGCCGGGAATATTTGGGCATGAGAGGTTTACCTCCATCGCCAAAACCATACGGACGTCGTGCTGGTGCGTGGATATGAGTCGGTAGCATTCAGCTACTTCTTCCACCGATCCGGTCACAGATATGATGAACGGTTTCAAGGCTGGCTTGTCCGCATCTTTTGCTTCGGGCAGTTGGTCTGAAATAGTCTTTACGAATCCGAGATACTCTCTCAACGGAAGTGGACTGTAGCCCAGTGTGTTCAGACTCCCATTCTCCGTCTTATCTGTCTTCTCTGGATTTGGAGCTACCGCTCGATGCGAGGATGGTTCGTAGAATGTGTACTGGTGAATTGTTTCATCGTGTGGGAAGCCGTTAAGAAGTGACGTCCGCGTTGTCACTGCGCCCGTATAAGGAGAGGAGTAGAGTTCCTGCAGCTGTTCGAGGGAGGTGCACCAGGGGTTAGCGGAGTTGAGGAGATGCGGATGGATGTGGAGCTTTTTCATGGTGTCTTCTGTAGAGACGTGGACTTGATTTAAGTTTGAGGTCGGTCTATGGAAGCTGGGATGTGGGGTCAGGTATGTAGCTTGCGCTCTGCGCTCAGGCCATAGTGGGGTGAGAAGGGAGGCGTGAAGTCGCCACCTACTAGCTTGCTCCCATCTGACCTCCACTTTCGACATGACTTTCGTACCTTTCTATGTCCTGTGCGGTGCGTCAAAGCATTAAAGATTGTAGTAATTTCCCCACAAAGTTGACGCGAAATAGAGTTCCGACTAAGCTCACGGCCCCTTCCGCCTAGACGCCTCAACGTCTTCCCGCCCTTCCGCCACCACTGAATTGCGACTTTCCCGCACCAAACACTATCATATTCAACACCTCACCCGATCGTCCTGGGTAAAGATATCATGCGCCTCTACTGTCATCCAAGCCGCTCTATCATCTCTCCACCAATGCGATTTTCTTCCGTCACCCGATCCGCGTTATCTCCGTACCTAGTCGCGTTTCGACCGAGCTCTCCATGTAATAGCCTATGCAGGTACCCCTAGGGTCTTGGAAACACTGCGTAAAGCAAACAAATTTCTCCATCTTGGAGAGCTTGGGTGATGATCTACTGCAGGCTTCATAGATTGAGGGGGCCCGCAGAATCGCGCTAGACGAGTCGTAGTTGTTGTGTCCGTGGAGCCACCGTAATGATATGTGGGTATATAATAGATCATGTAGGTACGCAAAAAAAACGGGCCAACATTGGTATTTATTGATCCTTTGTTTCTCAATTGTTTCTCGATTGTTCTTCGATTGCCGGCCTCGTTTCAACTTTTGCCATAATGCGTTACTCTTTTACGTTGGCCCTCCTTACGGGCGCTGCGACTACGATTGCGGCACCCGTGGCGAATGCATCGCAACCTTGGTCAACTTGGATGTCGGATTCCTTCCTCTCCAAGGGCCAGCCCGTGTCTAACCACTACACTGCGATGGTTCTTCATGAAGGAATCCAGAAAGCTGCCACCCTGCACAAGAACGCAACGCTTCTCAGCTACGCGTCCAAAGCAGTGTCGAACCTCATTTCATCAAACGGCACAATCATTGGGTGGGACCCCTACCACTATTCTCTGGACGACATCCGTGCTGGTAACAACTTCCTGTACTTCTGGGACACCGAAGGGCGGAAGGAGAAGAAGTACGAGATCGCAGCCGCGTCGTTGATAGATCAGTTGCACCGATTCCCCAGAAACGAGGCTGGAGGCTTCTGGCATCGTGACCCGACCTACCCCAACCAGATGTGGCTCGATGGTATCTACATGGCCGAAACTTTCTATGCGACTTACACATCCTATTTCGACTCGGACAACACCACAGCCTGGAACGACATCGTTCTCCAATTCGATTTGATTGAGGAGCACACTCGGAACACCACATCAAACCTCCTCAAGCATGGTTATGATGCGTCCAAGGTGGCCGTATGGGCGGACCCGGTGACTGGCGAATGCCCACACGTCTGGAACCGCGCTGTAGGCTGGTATTTTATGGCCCTTGTTGAGGTCCTACAGGTCTATCCCAAGGACCTTCCAGGCTACGCGCGCCTCCAGGGATATCTCACAACTCTCGCAGATGGTGTGAAGAAAGCGCAAGACACGAGTGGAGGATGGTGGCTAGTTATGGATGAGCCGTACCCGGGTCAGAAAGGCAACTACATTGAGTCAAGTGCCACTGCCATGTTTACTTATGGATACCTTAAGGGTATTCGAACTGGTCTTCTCGAAGCCTCATACCAGGATACTGCAGTCAAGGCGTACGATTTGATGCTTGAGAGGTTCGTCAAACAAGAGGCGAACAACACGCTGAGCTGGGAGGGCACTGTGGTAGTGGGCTCTTTGAGCAGCAATGGATCCTACGAGGTAAGCCATGCGTCACATTTCCATCAAACTTACACTAATCAATAAACAGTACTACGTTTCAGTCCCTGTCCAAGAAAACGACGGCAAGGGTGCTGGACCTTTCATCTACGCAGCCACCGAGATTGAAATGTTGAGCACTTAACCGGCTCAGTTTATGTTAACGAATACTTCCAATGTACATATTCAGACCTGCTTTCAAAAACTTAATTTACTGTCAGATACATAACACTCCTACACATTCGTAGTATTTCACATCCACCCTTTAACCCTCATCCCTTGACATTCTTCTCACATCTGCCCCATGCTTTCACAGTGTCCTAACCGTGGTCCTCGTGGCTTCCTTCAATTACCAGTCTTCTGTCGCTAAACGATTATTTCAGTCGATTTGCAGTGTCTAGAAACCCTTATCTGTTACGGGAACTATGATTAAAATTAGCTTGATCATGTTTAACACATTTTTTCTCTATTTCTCGTACGCCTCGTGGTTATCGTTAGGCATGATAGTCAGTCGTGATTGCCTTTTTTGGCAGACGCAATGGGAAGATCAGTTGATCGGACCGAATAGCGGGTCCGTAGTCGTGCTCGTTGAAGGAGTTGCTTGCGCTGTTCTGTTGGCCTTTGGACGAGCTTGAGAATCGTGTAAGAAGGCACGAAGAGAATTATGAGTCAAGTCGCTTGCAATATTTTAGATAAGGGAGATCGTTGTTATTTCATGAGACCGTGGCCATGCAGATGGCATGAACGCCTTCTAAATCATAAAGTCAATCCCTTGGTATCCGCAGTATCGTCGTCGATCGGCCCATATGCCCAGTGTGGTCCCACGTTCACTTCTTCTTGCCAGACTTCTTGATGCCTTGCTGGCCGGTGTTCATGGGGCCCTTTCCGCCGGCCTTGGAGGCCATCGCCTCGCGCGCCTTCTTGTCTGTATATCTCGTCAGCCTTTGTCTTTTGCAGTGCCGTGTAAATATTCCGCCACCATCTCCACCCTCGCGTGCAGGTGCAGGTGCAGGTGCATTCGGTACGACGGACGGTAGGGATGTTCGGAATTACGCACCGGCTTGCTGCTTCGCCTTGAAGGCCAACTCGTCCTCGTCGAGGTCCTTGGTAACCTTTTTGGCCTTCTTGTTGTGAATCGGGTTCGTGCCGGCTACACTAATGTCAGTATTGGTCCATGCGCTTCTGTCGCGAGTAGATCGTAGCGAGCAGACGTACCTCCTTGACCTGAAGGCATCTTTGCGGTGTCTTAGGGGTCGGTTGTGGGGTGAGGAGGGTTGCGGATGAAGGCTGAGACTCTGAGAGAGACTTTGCTGACCCCAAGACTGCGGTAGCGGCGCGAGTCTAGAATCGAAAGAGGGAAGGTGGAGCTCAAATGTGGCATGATTAGTGGCTCGTGGTACAGTCACGTGCGGACATCACGTGCGACTATCTCGTGCTGGTTGCTCACGTGCTAGTATCACGTGTTTATCTCCTGTGGCAAACACACCAACTTCTCGTTTCGCTTCTACAAAACTGCGGCTAATTCCACGGTTTTATATCGATCGACAATACTGGATGTCAAATTGAAGCAATGGTGGCTCGAGATGATCAGGTGATATGGCTTATCGTTCTCCAGGCTCGTTGAGGAACCTACGGGCTACAAACTATATTATTTCATCAACATGAAAAAGAAGCATTGCGGCGCAGACAAGATATGAAAGCTACGACCAAAAGCTTCAATAGTGTCGCGTATCTTTCAATACCATCACAACCCCTTATGACCACTCCTATCTTCTACAGACCAGGACGAGTTGCTCTTTACGGGGAATCGACAATATCGACCCCAGCCCTCATGCGGCCAAGCGCTCGCTTCAGCCTTTTGTGGGTCAAACTCTTCCAGAAACGAGATTGCTCGGTATCCCCGTGCCCATCCCCCATTCGTGGAATTTCTCCACCATGAACTCCTCCACAAACAAGTGCGCCAGCGCGACCAGCCCGGAGGGCAGATAAGGGCGTCTGGGGCCCCGGATTAGAGTCAACATGAGCTTGCCGTGTTTGGTTTGATCGAGCGTGCGGGCAAACTGTTGGATCAGCAGAGATGTGTGATTTGTGTAAATATTGGACAGCACTTTGAGGATTGCGCGTACCCTGGGATGCACTTCCCATTGTCTTGGGAACGACATGGGAGGGAACACCGTGCTCGAGGATAAGGTTTTAATTTAAAGACTGGTGGCTGCCTTGTGGTCTTTCCTTTTCGTGAACTGCTTTGCGTCCTCGAGTCTCACGCAGGAGAAGTGCGTAGGAAACAACCGCTGTCATGCCTTCCCCCACCCAGAAAAGAGTGTACAATTGGTGAGTGCTGCTCCTGGCTTTCTATGGCACCGACTGTTGCTTCCAGCACCTTTCATCCCATATACAATCGGCATCGTCCCTTTCCCCTGCTCCTACACCGATAGCTGACATTCCAATCTCAGGTACATCTCCCTCGTAGCGGCATCATGCATGGTCTTATATGGATACGACGCCTCTGTCTTCAACAGTTTACAAGGCTCGAAGCATTGGGTGGCATACTTCAACACACCTAACTCGCAAGTCATCGGCGCCATCAACACGGCTTATACTGTTGGTGCTGTTGTTGCTGGTTTCTTCTTCGGCGGTCCTTTGGCTGATTATGCCGGTCGACGAATGGGAATGGCTGTTGGGTCTGTTCTCGTTATCATTGCTACGTTCATGCAGACGTTTACTCCTCGAGGCAATATGGGATGTTTCATCGGTGGACGTGTGCTCATCGGTATTGGGCAGGGTATTGCTCTAAGTAAGTATATCTCACCTCGGCTCAAAGAAATATATTAACACTAGACAGCTGCTGGACCGATCTACATCGGAGAACTTGCGCCGTCCGAGATCCGTGGAACTATCATGTCTTTCTGGCAGATGTTCTACTCAGTCGGCTCCTTCATCGCCTACTGGATCAACTACGGGTGCCAAAAGCATCCCCAGAAGCTCGGAGAATGGGACTGGAAAATGGTCGTCATATTCCAGCTCCTCATGCCCATCCTCATCCTCGCTCAGATCTTCTTCATACCCGAGTCACCACGTTGGTATGTCCAGAATGGGAACCGCATCGAGGATGCCCGCAAGTCGCTCACCAAGGTCCGAGACACGCCACAAGAGGTCGAAGACGAGTTGCTCTCCATCCGCGAAGCCATCGAGTTCGAAGCCGAAGCCATCTCAAGTGGATACTCTGCGCTGTGGAAGGACAAGTCTATACGGAAACGCATGTTCATTGCTATGATCGTCAACGGAGGACAGCAGATCAGCGGACAGGGAACACTCAACTCGTACTCGTCGAAGATTTACGCCAAGGTGTTCAAAGACCCTGCCCAGATCGCTCTCATCAATGCCCTGAACGCTACCTTCGGCATCATCTTCACACTGAATGCTACATGGACGGTCGATCGCTTCGGACGAAAGTTCTTGCTCATTGTCGGTGGGATCGGAATGGCTGTGTGCATGCTTATCGTCGCCACTGTCGAAACACAAACAGCTACCCTCGCTAACGGCGGAAAGTCGGTGCCTGTAGGCATTTCTATTGTCTTCCTCATGTTCCTCTTCGCTCTTTTCTGTAAGCCACACCTCCACGCCCGACCCCTTCCACACACACCCTAACACCACACAGACAAACCCTCATGGGGCGCAACCGTATGGATCTTCACCGCCGAGATTTTCTCCATGAACGTCCGCGCCCAAGCCGTGGGCATGTGTTCGCAGACACAAAACGTCGTCAACTCTATCGTCCAGCAGTTTTTCCCTACGTTCCTCGACAACTGCGGCTTCTACGCCTTCTACATGTTTGCCGGTATCAATGTATTGCTGTCAGCTTTCGTATGGTACTTTGTTCCTGAGACGAAGAAGGTTACACTCGAAGAGATCGATACATTGTTTGGAGGGAGTAACCATGTGGAAACAGGTGCGGAGATTATGGGTATTAAGGACCCGCATCATGCGCATATGGAGAGCCAGACTGTTAGTGAGGGTGATGACAAGGGGGAAAACGAGAAGAGGGATAATGAGAAGAGGGACAATGAGAAGCGGGATAACGAGAAGAGGGATACTGAGACGAGGGTCAATGAGACGAACGTCGTTTAGGCACGCATTGCAGAAGACCGATGATGAATTAGGGAGTTCGTGTATAGAAGCGATCATTACCTTTCGATGCAGCTATCAATGAATTTCTAATGAACGCACCATTGCCTTCAAATCATTCTCTTGACTTGGGGAACAATTTCGGACTATTCCCCCCTCAATTGAGGTGGAAGTGTACCGCGTCGAGAAACCCGTCGCACTCACCATGGTCTCACGGAAACTCTACCACGAAGCAGACACGTTTCCCTACTCGTTCACTAAGCCCCCCCAGACACACATATTAGATGGTATGAACAATTGGCTCGCGGAGCGGTAACCTGCATAAATCGAAGGCATACAGCATGTCGGCGTAGTTACCACGAAGCTTAATGAGTTCAAGCAACGTGACTTAGAGGATGCCTTTCCAAGTATGAAAACTATGATAGTCCTAGTAGATAGTAAATATATCATATCGTAGATTATGAAGACCTAGAACACACAAACACACAAGTATCAGGACTCGTGTCTAAGATCTAGAGGCTAAGGGGATTAAGATGTAGGTCGAGTAAGTTATCTATCTTTTAGCGTACATATATATATATATAATAATAAATAGCTTGCTAATTAGATATATAAGGACATAGTAACTATTATAGTACCTTGTTATAAGTTTCTTTACAGTTTCTAAACTGCTAGAAATGTCTCTAAGTTAGCTGTCTACTATTTAACATAGAGGTTGTATAGAATCTCTGCCTACGCTGTTATTATATATTTATAAATTTTTCCTTTACATTACTTTCCTCTAGGGCGAAAGTATTAAAAAGAAAGTGTTAGAGGGATCACGAGCTAGAAATAGTAGGTTTAGGTAATTAATTGTAGAATCACTGTCTTAGAGGAAGACAAGCGAACAAGCTAACTATATACATAAGAGAAGATCTAGATTAGATTAAAGTGTATCTGATTAGTGACTACTATACTCTATCTAAGCATGCCTTAGAAGCTTGCTAGGGGCTCTTCTAGGTGCTATGCTCCTGCAATAGAAAGTATACAGATATAGAAGGTAGTATAACACGTAATAAGATATATAAAAAAAAACAAGTAGAGCTCTCTATCTTCCTTCTTTATATACTTTTTTTAGGTTTGTTATACCTAATACATTTCTAATATAATAAAATAAGATAAACTAAGATACACAGAGCTATTAGCAAGTAAACGATGCGATAGGAGAGAAAGTAAAGACGTTAGCGCTGAGATTTAGTACTATCGACTGTATAACTAAATAGAAATCATGAGTATAGACAAAGATGTACCCTTAGTAGCAATATCTGCTTTCCTACCTACAAACAACAATCGCTCTAAGAACCGTGGATCCTAAACCTACTTATTTATCTACAGGGATTAAAGCCGCCCTTTCTACGCGCGCTTTCCCCTCTTAGTAAAACATAGACACGTTAGACTAGGCATCTTCTTACTTTGCAAAAAAAGGTTACAATAATGGGAATTCATATAGATACGCAAAAGCGCCAAACATCACCCTCTCCACCACAAACCCCTATTTATTCCATTCCATTCCATTCCATTCCATTCCATTCCATTCCATTCCCTCCCTCTCCACCCCACCCAACCCTACCCAACCCAACATACCCACACCCTACCCCCCCACAAGAAACCCCCCCACAACCTGCACAACGCCCTCCAACCCCACCCACCCAACCAAGTCCCCCCACCCCTCCAACCCCCTAACCTCCGCACCCCCAATCCTCCCTGCCCACCCTTCCGCCACACCCCCACTCTCCCCACCCCCAGCAACAATCAACGTCCTAGCCCGAACATCCCCAAGCTCAAACCTCATGCGCCCACTCTCCGCGAGCGCAGTACATCCTTTCGCGTAACCCTCCGGATCCTGACCAAGCAAACTCGTGCGCAACATAGCCTCAGCCAAGACCGTCTGTAGTGGAGGTTTGGTAGATGTTGAGGTGAGGGGAGCGATGGTATCGGCGATAGCAGACATACCCCGTGTACGAGCCAATTCGGCACGGTCGTAGTATAACTGCTCTGTGTCGTGAGGGATAGGGAATGGCGAGGGCGCAAGTAGAATGAGTCTGGCGACGGATTCGGGGTGTGCGAGGGTAAATGATAGAGCGATTAGACAGGCTGTTGAGTGGGCTATTATGGTGGCTCCGGGGGGGATGTTTGCGTGTGCGAAGAGAGCGGTGAGGTCTTGGGTATAAGAGGTTATGCTTATTTTACTGAGGGGATGAGTGGGGGAGAGACCGGCGCCTTCGAGGTCGAGGAGGTGGCATGTGTGTGTTGAGGAGAGGTTGAGCGCGTTGATGAGGGGAGTGAAGAAGGTGTGTGTGTTGCCGAGGCCGTGGATGAAGACTATATGTGATTCTGGGGCTGACGGACCGAGAGAGGTGTAGTAGAGGGGTTTGTCGTTGATGGTGGTTAGGATCGAGGAAGTTGGAGTCTTGCCTTCATTGGTGGGTTTGAGTTGAGATGAAATATGGGTGATTGGCTGGGGTGTGGGATTCGGTGCATCGGGCGACGCGATGCGGTTCGTTAGTGTTCCGAGACCGGTGATGGAAATGGATATCTCGTCGCCGGGTTGGAGGTAGATGGGTGGCTTGCGGCCTATGCCTACGCCCGCGGGCTGGAAGGTTTTGTTAGCTTTTAGATTTTTTTGGAGTGGAGGGGATACTCACGGTGCCAGTGGCCAAGACGTCGCCCGGCATAAGCATCTGCCCCTCGGAAATCGTTTTGATGA
This sequence comes from Massarina eburnea CBS 473.64, assembly GCA_010093635.1. Taxonomy (NCBI): domain Eukaryota; kingdom Fungi; phylum Ascomycota; class Dothideomycetes; order Pleosporales; family Massarinaceae; genus Massarina; species Massarina eburnea. Next base: position 204,713 of record MU006795.1, on the reverse strand, counting down.
GATATGGGATCGAGAATATCAAGTCCTCAATTGTGGCATTCTGACGCAACTCGCCGTTAACATGTGTCTGCACCCTCAACACCTTTTCCAAGTCTTCTTTTGGTACAGCAATTGGGCCCTACCACAGCAACACGTTAGCTCACTCTAGAACAAACCCAACTACATTATCTTAGATCCTGACTCACCATAGGACAGAACGTATCCGCACTCTTCCCGAGAAAGAATTGTTTGTGATCTTTCTGTCTCTCCCGCGCCGTGACATCGTTAACAATCGTAAACCCCCAAACATGGTTCCACGCATCCTTTTCTTCAATCTTCCATCCTTTCTTCCCCACAATAACACCAATCTCCCCCTCATAGTCCAGCGTTTCCGTCCATCCCTCATGCCTCAAAATCTCTTCCCTGTCCGCTATAATACTGGTAAACCTCTTTGTGAAAATCACCGGATGAGTAGGCTGATCCAACGTATCGCTCTTATCAAACCCTGACTGGTTGAACTCCTTCGCATGCTCGGCGTAATTCTTGCCTACACACAGAACATCTCGGCCCGTGAGTGGGGGAAGGATTTTGGTAGAGGCCGCTAGGATAGGCGGGGAAGCGGTGGGCTTGATGTTATGGCTTCCGGCCTCAATGACTTGGTAGAGGGAGTTGATGGGCGTTCCTGAGATGAAACTTAGGGGTTGGATTGCCTTGGTGGAGAGATTGTAGTGGCCGATGCGCGGAGTTGAGGTTTGCGGGTCAATGTAGGAGACATAGTTTGTCATGGGTGACTGCCCTTTGGTGGTTTCTGTTGTACTCATCTTATGGTATGTACGACCCCGAGGTCAGATTGTGTCTGCTGTTTCCTGTCCGATTTTCGGCGTCGATGACAAAGTTGCAATGCTCAAGCTCGACCGTCCTGCTTTAGAAATGCGCGATCGACAATCCAGGTTACTTTTCTATGCGTAGAGATTGCCGCTATACGATCTCCGCGATGCTGAATGATGTTGCTGGATTTGGGTTGCGGTGGAAGCATGCTACTGTTCCAGATAGTGGGGCGCAATTGGCCGGAGATACGTCGGATGTGGTTTGTTAAGTGCGTCCCGCATCAAATCACCAAGGGCATGAAATTGGAAGTAAGAATACGGGATATCATATATTTGTACATAAGAGAGTAGTTAACGAGCGTATACCCATAAAAAACACCAAAAACACCATTCCGTCCAATTTGCAGCCAAGTCGAGGAAGCCAAAGAGGCGTATCTACCTCGTTTCGCAATGCTCAATAACCCGGTATATTCCCCCAATACCCTGGTATTCGAGAGGCGTATGCATATCCATCTCCTCCGCCTCACTCAAATGTAGGCTCTCGTACCCGGATCCCGTAGACGGCGTAGCCCATGACTCTTCGTCGCCCAGATCCTCAAAACCCATCCCGCTGTCCGAGGGAACAGAGCATAGATCCGAGACTCCACTAAATACAGACGGCGTCATCATATTCCTCCAATCGATAGGGTATTGCCGGCCCTCCACGGGTTTATCGTAGAACTCGCACTCAGAGGGTGTGCGTGATGGTGCGTGTGGGAAGAGGAGGGCGATCTCGGCGCCAACAAAGGCGTCGAAACCCTCATCTTGGTGTATGACGCCGCGCTGAATGCTAAACTCGTCGCAGATCCTCTCGACGGTTTCGGCATCACATCCGGGGAAATGGATCTTGAGCGTCGAGTCTTCGTAGGTTATGGGCAGGTCGCCAAGTGCGGATAGGCGTTGTATGTCTTTGAGTACGGCGGCGAGTTCCTTGACGGCGCGGGAGAAGTCAACGGAGATGAGATCGATGAGACCCTCCTTGTTGAGCGAGTCCTTCTCTTGCGCAAAGGAGCTGAAGCCCTTGACGGCGTTCAGGGGAGTCAGGGCGGTGACGGTCGGGTTGATGTTAAAGGCGACGAAGGATCCGGGTGTGGTCTTGGGCATGTTGTTGACAGTGTGGTTGACTTGGTCCTGGAGGGCAGATACCGATTTGAAGCGCTTCCCGCCAGTGTGCGGATCAATGCCATCGAACTGCGCCTTGTTACCGGAGACGAAGAAAGCGCGGACAGCTTGAGAGACATTGTTAATGACTTGAGCCGGAGCGGCCGGGCCGTGCGAGAAGTGCCTCGCACCACCAGCACCCCAGGCGTATCCCCCAGCAGTCCGTCCCAGCGTGCCTCCTGTCAAGTTCGGACGAAGCGTTGACGCGAAAGGAGCACGGCCAGCCTGTCTGAGCACCGCATCGGCAGTCCTCGACTTCGGGAAGCTCGCGCGGTCGACTTTGGCGCCAGATTGACGGGCCGCAGCAGTGGTGAAGCGTCGGACGGCAGCGCTGATCCTACTATGGGTCGTATACCATCGTCCTTTGGCCTGCTTGAGCTGGGCAATGCGGTGGAGCGGATGTTTGGGAGTGTTTCGGGCCAAGATTGGTTGCAATTCGGCCTGTGTAGGGCGTGTAGAAGCTGGGATTTGATTCTGTACGAGTCTCGCAGCGTTTCGCCAGGCGGCCCTACGGTGATGTCAGCATCTCCATTACTTCGAGTCGCGGTATTGAGATTACGCACCCGAACGCTTTCGCGTTCCTGGCCACCATGGTGTATATTTGGGCCACGTCGGGCGCCATGCTTTGTTGTAATCTCAACAAAGTAGAGGGGAGACGTTGTTGAAGAAGAGGTGTGGGGAGAGGCGAATCATAAGTACGACGGAGTCGCCACCCGTAGACCGCCGATCTAAGCGGCTGTGCTGACACATGCGCCACCATCTACCACCCACCACCCACCACCCTACCATGGTACCACCCTACCACCCTTTCACCAAGACTTGACTAACATCTCGAGCGAGCAGTATGATGCATCACCTTGCACAATGAATCAGTACATCGCCGGTACAAGTCTGCAATCTTTCATAGCACACCTCTACATTGATTTTCGTACTTTTACAAAGACACAGTCAAACACAAGGCCCCACGCAGCAAACGGCTTTTGTATTTACCGGGGCGCTGACACTCCTCGGTCCCAAAGACACACGCGAGAAACAAAACATGGGGGTAACTTGAACGAACATATGCTGCTATGCTGGTTTTACCGGAAGCGGAGGGAAGGAAGGGGGAAGAACGCGTAAAAAGTACGCCAGCCACAATGCCACTCCCCTTTTCTTCGCAGCCAATCAATGGAGAAAAAAAGAAAGGTTTCCAAATAAGATCAGGTATCTCGTGAACAAGGAAAAAACCCGAGGCCCTCCATCTGATGGTAACTCTATTTTGTTAACAGTGAGATTAAGAAAAAAATGCAAACCCCGTATGCCTGTGTATCAACGCCAAAACTTTTTCGTGTAAAAGGGGGGCCAAGGGACTTTCAAAAAGATCCGACTAATTTCCGGCGGTGAAAGTATTAAGTCAGTACAAGGAGCAATGTGCTGGAACGAACTGTAGCAACGAAAGGATCCGCGGGCCTTATCCCAGAGACGCCAGAACTTCGTCACCGAGAAGGTCATTGAGTCGTTGTCGGTTCCGAGGCTCCAGTGATTCATTACGCATAGCTGACTGCAGCTGCTTAAAGGCCGGTCGTCGATGTCCGCTCTCTGATCGCACAAGCTCGATATAATCGTGAACTACGCGCTCCCGGATAAGGCCATGTGACAGTGACGCCTCTCCGTAGAACTTGACCAGATTTGCGAGACCGACCTCGGAAAGATTTGCAGCATCTTCGAAAGCAAAATTTCGGAATTCGTCGTACATCCGAGTGTTGAAATTGCGAATAAGAAAGTGACTCCAGAATTGATATAAAACATCCATGTCGTACGGGCAGGAACCAGGGGGAGCATTTTGACGCTGCTGAAGTGCTTTTGACCGAAGAATGGAATAAATTTCGTGGGAAGAATCGGCAGGAACGACATCCACTGGGCTATCGTTGTCTTTGACCCAGTACAAACGAACGGGTGTCGCGTCCGACGTTGATGAGAAAGGGCTATCGGTCCTCTGAGGGTGATTCGGAACTTTACACTTAACACTGCCATATCCATCAGCACGTGCTCGAGCACACTCTTGCCATAAGGCTTACCCTGAGGAAGGACCAGTGCCGTTGGCCTTGACGCTTGCTGGACGGCCGGAAGTCTTCTCAGATGCGTCCGGCACGCCGCTCCTACTGTTAAGACTCCCATTAGAAAAGGTTCGAATAGTAGCAGGAGGCAAGGCCGGCATCGCAGACTGGCCTTGTGTTCGGACAACGACAGTCAAGCTCTCGACTTGCTCGTCAGAAAAAGAATCAGGTTCTGCACTCACAGCCTTGGTCGCATTGTCGACGGAGTGCCCGTTCGGAATAGCGGTACCGTTGACCCCTTCGACGGAGTCATTCGGTAGGTTCTCCTTAGAGTGTATTGAGATATGCTGAGAAGCGCCGGGATGGAATCCATTTATAGCCGGGAATGCTCCATCGTTGCCGAACGCAGCCCCCGCAGATGCTGGCATCTCAGGGAACCTAGGCGCAGCGTTCTGCTCGAAGCCATGTGGCTGTGGAACCGGAGGGTTGTCTGGGCAAGGTCAGCAAAGTTACCATGTCAGTCATTGCTGCAGCCTTAACCAAACACCTAGCGCGGTAGATTGCTACAAGAGCAGCATTACTGGGATCGCTTGTGCTTGAGGCATGCAACATGTGCATTGGGGGTTCGTACAAGTCTCCTCGGGACCATCGTTCTGGGCAGAAGCATCCCGATCGGCTACTGGCAAGACCCATTGCTCCCAGCCTTCCTGACACCGCAACCTCTCCTTGCCATCGTGTCCAATACGGAAGTCGATAATTCGCGACTGGTGGCAAACTAGTTTGATGAGCTCCAGATCTGTCGTCAGCTGCTTGATGCGGTTGAACTCAGCAATCACGCCAAGAAATACGAAACCCTTCGCGTCCATGTGCTTACGAAGATACATGTCCTTGAGGAGATTCTCCAAGGAAAAGTAGTACTCCCTGCGATGTGTTAGCTGAAGTACTGCAATGGAATAGGGCCAAACCTGCATTTGCATTGTGACCATGGAGAACAATGAGTACGGGTCCATTCCAAAATTACCAAAAGGGACAGCGCTCATGGGCGGCGGCATGGAATAGTCATACGGGCCGGGAATATACGTCTGAAGGGGCGGGACCGGAGGTCCACCGCCGTATTGGCCGGGCATCCGGAAGATGTTATCGTTGGTGACCGACTGTGACCGCGGGCCGTTGCGATACCTATTCTGCTGCGGGGAGAAGTACGCATTGGGATCCGGGGTGAATGCGGTCGGAGACAGCGGGCCTGAAAACGGCTGCTTGAGGGACGGGTTGTGGCCGTTGGAATATTGATGACCATTTTGGTAGTTTCCTCGGCCCCCGCGGCCACCACCTCTCCGTTCGCGACCAGAGAAAGAACCGAACTGACGGTCGTTTCGCTTCGAGTGCGGTACCTGGCCATCAACAAAGCTAGAAGGTCGCTGCTCGCCGTTCTCTTGGGCTGGGAGAAGTGAGTGATGGCTTCCAGATTGTGCCTTTGAAGGGCGCTTACCTTCCATTTGGTTAGCAGTGGAGTTTTGGCGACCATTGAAAGTGCCATTCTCCTTCACAGGCGAGGCAGTCTCGCCATCTTTCCTCCGCTCCTGACCTTGGAAGTCACCTCTCCTGCCCTTGGTCGGACGGCTTGTGGGATATTGTCGAGGGAAAGAGCTGTTCTGACCAGACACCGGGAAGTTGGCCGTTGAGTCGCCAGGCCGCTTAGATGGAGCTTCTGCGTCGGATCCTGCCGTCTTGGTGAATTTCTCACCATTGGTAGTCGTCACCTTGTCCTTTACGACTAGACCAGCACTGCCTTTGGGGGAGACATCGCGAGCGGGTCCATCTGCACGGCCTCGCTTTAGTTGGTCACCATGTGACTGAGAAGCTCCAGCGGAACCATCCTTTTCAGCTTGGACGGCATTGCTGGGCTCAAAACCACCGGTACGTCCGCCGACCTGGGGTCCACCTCGGCCAGCTCCTCGTCCGCCTCTACGCGATGCAGCGCCATTGGGCATGGGCGTATTGAATACTACCGTCGGGTTGATGTGCAGTTTATTCCACTTCGTCTTCGGCGCTGAGCTCTCCTTGTGGTCTGGCTCTGGCTTGTCATTTTTCTCGTTCGCCTTCTTCCGCTCCTCATCCACCGCAGTCTCGGGAGTTGGCCATGCCTCTTGGTCACGAGCGGGCATCAAGGGCAAGACGGGCTGTGCCGGTCTCAGCTCCTTCTCCTGCGGTCGGCCTTTTACGGTCTTTTTCGCCTTGTCGGCATCGCCTTCCAACCTGGAATCCTTGCGAATATGGCTGCCCTTCTCTTCCTCGCGACCCTTGGCTTTGCCTTCGCCGTTGAGGGTCTTCTCCTTCGAGCCAACATCGGTGACAGGGGCAGCCTTGGACTGGTTTGCCGTGGCGGGGCCTTGAGGTGCACCGTTGGGGGCTCCTGCACCCGCAGCACCCGCTGATTTCGTTGAAGCTGGCCGCTGTACAGCTTTGGCCTTTGCTTCTTCGGCCCGTATCTTCCAAATGTTCACCACTGGCACAGGTGCCTCTTGAAGGGGCTTGGCCGGGACTCGCTCTGCGTTCTTTCCCTTTCCTTTGCCCTTCTTGCCCTCGCCTTTCTCGGCGGGCTTATCTATCGAGCCGACTGACTTATCAACCGATGTGGACGCTTGCGACTTGTTGTCCCAGGTGGAGTCGGAGGATGTGTTCGGTATGGATGATACGTCGTCATCCTTGGTGACTGTGGAGGCCGTTGAGGCACCTAGATCTGGAGACGATACGACCGACGCCGCCGAGCTCGCTTGCGGCTCAGGTGCTGCCTTCGAAGCAGGCGCCGGTGGCTGCGTGCGGGGCTCGTGTGAGCTCGCGGTGGACTCTGAACGGCCATGGTTTGCTTCGGCATCATCTGCCCAGTTCATGACTGCGGCAGGAGCCGTGCTCACTTGCGAATCTTTGGCCGGGGTTGCAGAGCCAGAAGTTGGCTTGCTGGCGGCGGAGGACGGCGGAGCCGAAAGGCCCTTTGCTGCCTGAGCGTAGGAAAATGTTGCAGGTACGGCGGCTTCGCTGCCGCTGCGCTGAGGCGCTGTTGATGCCATTGTGACTCGGTGTTCTGCGTTCCAGCAGAAGCTGAGGTGTGGGAGAGGTATCAAGCGTTCAAAGTCCCCGACGGGATCTTACTATGGGCTGGCCAATGCAGGTGCAGGCGCAGCGATGTCCGGAGAGGTTGATTGTTTAACCTCTCCGCACGAAAGTTGCTTGGCTTCCACCAAGTTTTGCGGGTGCTACTGCGGCTGTGGAGGGAATGTGCAGGGGGCTGCTTATTCCGACCGTGGAAGTTGGGGTCGAAGGCGCGGTCGGGGCTGCAGATGCGCGGGGCTGGTTCCAAGAGTCAGTACGCGCGTTGGAGGAAATTTGCGATGCTGCGAGCTAGCGCGGCAGTCTGCTGGGGCGGTGGACGGTGCGCGGTCGCGGGCGGGTGTGGGTGTGGATGTGGGTGTGGATGTGGATGGGGGGGCGTGGGCGTGGGCGTGGGTGAAGATGAAATGAGGGTGGAGGGTGGAGGGTGTGCAGCAGGACGGCGTTAAAAACGAGAGAAAGTGTGGCGGCAACGGGGTAAATGAAGCAAGCGCGACCGCAGGAAAACGGTCGTGCCTGCTGTTTTCAGGCGCAGGTGGTTGCCCAGGTAGTTGCCAGATGACGCACACACAGCAGCAGCAGCAGCAGCAGCAGGCGGAAGAAGAGCAAAGAAGAGCAAGCGCAACCAACGTCCGTGGGCGTGGCGGGGATTGCGACGTGGACAAAGTGACGGCACTGACCTTTTGAATGCGTTGTTTGACTGTGGCTCTGGCTGCCAGCAAAGAACGAAGGTGGTGGGCTTCGGCGGCGGGCGTCGGTACTCCAGGCACACGGTAGATATTCGAGGCGCGGAGACGCAGGCCGCTGTCGCTCAGGCTGCGGCGGTCGAATGCTCGCAGGCGGTGGACAGTGACAGTGCTCGAGACTATCGATAAAGACAGAACCAAGGGATGGCAGAGTCAAACTGCGAATTTGACGTTGAAGGGCGTGTGTGCGCGGTGGGAATTTTTCACGGCGTGGTGAAAAAGGTCACTAGGTTGGGCCGAGTGGAGGGGAAGAACGGAAGATGGAGCAGAAAAACTAAGAACGTCGACCCGCCCGTCGCGCACACATGCAATAATCTGATTGATGGTCCCTGCCCCAGCCATACATCACGCTCCTGGCCTTACTATGCTTCTCCTGCTTGGATGCTCCGCTGCTTGACCCCCGAGCGAATGCGGCAGTTCGTGTGCTATGACGGCTGCTTCTCCACGCTGTGACTATCGCCATGACTGGCCATGGACACGATCGGCTCTATTCACACAGTACCACATAGATGCCATAAGCTCGGCCAGGTGCCAAATCCAAGGCCATCATCATGTGCGGCCTCCAAGTCTTGGTTGATCCAACAACCTCCAGCACGGTTCCTGCACCGCGTCGACATGCTGCTTTGTCTGCCACCTCGGATGTCGCGCGCCGACCCTAGCTTAGAAGCAATTGCCATCCCGGGCTCTGCCGATGGCCTTCCAAGACAACGGACATGGCACAGTTGCGACGGCATTGTTGCTGCCTTTCCCCCATGCGTGATGGAGGTTGCAATCCCTCATTGATAGGTGGACGCCCCGTCCCACGTGTAAGCTCCACTCCCCTTCCAAGTTCCATAGCCTCCCATCGGCCTCCAGCAGCCTTCAGCCTACGTCGGCTTGCCTATATGACGGCTCTACGTCAGTCCCAGTGCCTTCCATCTTAGATCAGTTTCACATTGGGTCTTCTCAATAATTCCGTCATATGTGGTAGGCACAGGTGGGGGGCTCCTTCCCAAAGTAAACAGCTAGTCATCAGTTGGGCCGGTGAGTCAAGCAGGTCCCTCATGCCGAATGCCCCTCCCCCGGATCACTCTTACGTACATGAGTCTTCACACTGCAAACTCCTCTCTGCCCGCATCGTAGGTATTATGGGAGCGGACGGCCCGTGGATTGCGACGCCATCCGTTTCGTGCCCAAATTGAACACAGCCCGCAGTTGCATGCCCAGCCCGCGCCTCACCTCCTGCCCTTCGACCCCGCCAGCCCAACTTTTCATGCCGTGGTGCGCAGGGCTGAAGGAATACCCCACCGGCCGGTCTCTGCATCTTCCTTCCTTTCCGTCTGATGTTGACCTCCACCTATGATGCGGCCTTGTGCACATTCAGTCCTCTTCCTAGCATGACGACGTGCCAGCATACAACATCATCTTGCAGACCGGATGCACATCACCCCAGCTCCGATCCGACAGGTACACCACTCGCCCACACCCGGCAAAAATCGTCACTTCCACGCACACAGCACGTTGTCTCGTTCCGACCCGCCACCAGCGCACCCTCAAGCCACACCCCAGAAATACCCACGTAAACCAAGCCCGTGGCCCGTATTCACAGCCAAGTATCGCCGCGTCACTGCCCACGTCGCTGACTCGTCAAACGGCCTTTGCTGCTCTTTCTGATGGCTAAACGGCTCATGGGGAGCAATATGTAATATGCGCGGCATTAAGACCTGCTTGCGCTCTGCAAGGCTGGACGCTGGGAATTGTATTTCCCTTGCATGTCAAATAATTGCCATTCGTCTACGGAGCTACTAGCTCGATGCAGAAGGGATTTTCATATACTCGAACCCCGTTTCCGAAATATCGAGATCGTTAATGAAGACACCCTACCACTCAATTGCCCACGCAAGGTAACCAGACACGGCCCTATCCTCTCTCACCCCTGCCATACGTGCCTGCTTATTTTCCCTGATTACAGCGATACGGTGAGCTATTCATAGTCGTAAAGTCTAGATCTTCCATCCCCGCTGTGCTGAGTATATCTCCTTGGAGAACGGACACAGGGAGCATGACATAATCCTCGTCGGGTGGTAATAGGCTTTGCAGTTATCGTTGTACGAGTTTGGTTTGGCCATACTAAAATCCAAGGACCCATAATCCAAAAGGCGTTCACAAAGAACATCATAATCAGTCCAAAGTCTTTGATTCACACATGTTAACTACTCCCACAATCCCGTCCTGCCCAATCCAATCCAGACACCACTACTTTTGATCATTCCAAACCCTTCTCTTCCTCTGCAGCACAGCCACACTCTCCACATGCCCCGTCTGGGGGAAGAAATCAAAACCCCTCAAACTCTCCAGTATATAGCTCCCGTTCCCAGGCCCAAACCCGCCATCAACACCTGGGAAACCATCGACCAGAACGCCTATATCCCTCGCCTGAGTATGCACATTGCAGCTCACATACACGATCCTCGTAGCCTTGTACTCGATCAACTGCTTTATGAAGGCTTCGTCGCAGCCCTTGCGCGGCGGATCGATCATGACCACCGTCTTCGCAGGGGGGGCTTTGATAGCGCTGAAGAGCTGACCAGCGTCCGCGGCGATGAAGTACGCGGAGGACTCGGGGAGTCTGTTCAGAGTGGCGTTTGTGTTTGCGGAGAGGATGGAGGAAGCCGAGATATCGACGCCGAGCGAGGACTCGAACAGCGAGGAGAGGGTTATGGTGAAGAGGCCTGAGCCCGAGTACGCGTCTATCAGATTCGTGATTCCGTGGTCTGGGGTCGAGGGGAAAATGTGTTCGCGGATGTATTGCGTGAAGATGGGGAGGATGGAGTTGTTGTTTTGGAAGAAGGCGCCTGCGGGGTTGACGAACTTGAAGTCGTCGACGTATTCGGTGGATTTGTCATTGGGGTTTGTGACGCATGTTTTGCGGTGGATATGGTCGCCCCGGTCTTCGATCACGGCGTCAGCGTCGTCTTCTTTGGAGACTTCGAAGTCGGCTTTCGGGATCCGTTCGGTGCTCTCGCGGAGGAGGAGCGTGGCGCCTTTGTGGTATTTTGAGATTTTGTCGGCCACGCGTTTTCGCTCCCGCTTGTTGCCGTTTCGTACCGCGTCTGTTCCGATGGGACAGTCTTCAATATCGATCGTGACCTTCGTACCCTTCTTCATGAATCCGATGGGTGGGACTTCATTGAATGACCGTTTGATGCCATTCCGCCCATCACTCCTTCTCGAATCCGGCGGGCCATCGAAATGCGGCGTAAGTTTAGTCCTGTAGCCATACTCCAGCGGAGATCCAATCGTATCACCGACCGCAGGAACCATCTCCGGCCGCAGACCCGAGAAGTTCTTGTACGCTTTCTCGACAATGGACTTCTTATGCTCAAGCTGGTAGGAGTAGGGTAGCATCTGGAATTGGCAGCCCGAGCAGGTGGCAAAATACTGGCATTTGACCAGCGACTCGTCCCGGTCGGGAGAGGGCGAAGTGACTTCGAGGAAGTCGGCCATGGAGTACTTGTACCCAATGTAATGCTTGAAAACCCTCGCCTTTACTGTGTCGCCGGGAACTGTGAAGGGAACCGTGTAAATGTGGCCCGAGTCGCTTCCCACTTGAATACCTAGACCTTCACCAGTTGAAGAAAGCTCCTGGATGCTGACCTGGATCTCTGCTGGCAATTCCGGAAGTTCTGTCTCTTTATGTTCTAGATTGAGCTTATCAAACAAAGCCTTCACATCCTGCACCAAAACCTCCTCGACTCTCCCAGTTGTCGTTAAAATTTTACTCTTGTCAGGGCGTCTATTCTTTAGCTTCTTGGTTTTGAACCTGTAGCTCTCCCGGGGCGCCTCCTCGCTCCTCAACGGCGTCTCATCAACCGCATGTCTCTTTTGGCCAGTTCTTTCCACGGATGTTGCGTCTGCTGCCGCCTCTGCTGCTGGAGACGCCATGCTGTGCCGGATAGAGAAGTGAGGTCTTTGGCGGCCACTGGTCCACAGGGTCCGGAATACAGGGCGGAGTGATCGCGAAGATATCATAGGATTCTACGTTCGAAGGTAGGAAAGTGGAGTTGGCAGGTTGAAATGGGTGAAAAAGTTCGGGTCATACAGAAAGTCGAGACGGTGATTGGCCAATAGAGGCGACGGCTTTCCTGCGGCTTAGTCACCCAAGAATTTCTCGAGCACGAATCTCCAGACATCGATTGCATTGCTGGGAGAGCAGTAGCGAGGCCGCGCCATCTCTCACCCCGTCCCTCCCCTCAATTGCCCTCGTACGGCGGCAAAACAGACGCAATGAGCGTCTGCCGCCCCATACGATGTCTCCTCAACCCCTCACTCCCTAAGCCGCCCTCCACCCCGAAACGCACTTTCCACGCCTCTGCCTCCAAGGCCGCCCGAAGACGACGGCCACACTACCCCTCGATCAAAGCCGCGGATCTGAAACTCCTGAACCAAACCGCCGAGGAGAAGTACCCCAAATACGACACCTCGGAAACCACGCTGCTCTCCAAACGCTACACGCCCGCCCAAATCGCCGCCATCAAAGCCGCCGAAAGCGCAATCGACACAAAAGATCTCGTCACGCAGGCCCAGCGTCGCAGCGACCCATGGCTACTCCCGTACGAAGACGACATGTCGCTCATGGACCCAGTCACGGACCACGCGCCCAAACTGACGGCCAAAGACCTGCCCTACAACCACGGGTTCCGCGAGGCAAATGAGGTCGAGCAAACGTATGCCATCTCGAAGATCGCCACGGAGAACATGGCAAAGCTGTACCCCAACGGTACGCCGGAGGGCGAGATGAACGAGCAGGAAGCGAGGCGATACGAGGAAGCATTAGAAATAGCCATGACGCAAGCCGCGCTCGACCCGCGAGCAATCTACCACTCAAAAAAGAACGAGGTCGTCAACGCCCTCGCAGACCCCCGCTTCTCGACCATCCTGCCCGACCTACCCCGCTTAGAGAACCGGATGGCGAAGCAGACGCGGCGGATTGCCGCCCAGGAGGAAGAAGACCCGAGACAGAAGCGACTGCTGCAATACATGGACTGGACCAAGGACGACGTGAAGAAAATCCGGGTGAAGACGTTGGTGGTGCACGGCGTAACGAATCAGACGCGCATGGGCAAGATTCGGTCCATGTACTATCTGACCATTGCCGGGAACATGGACGGCTTGCTCGGCGTGGGCGAGGGGAAATCCGTGGAGCCGGACGAAGGCAGGAAACAAAGTACCATGGCGGCGATCAGGAACATGCGGCCGATTCCTAGATATGAGGGAAGGACGACGTATGGGAATCTAGAGCAAAAGGTTGGAGCTACGAAAGTGCAGCTTTTTTCTCGACCGCCAGGTATGCATCCCCCCCCCCCCCCCCCCCCTCCTTTTTCTCTCTCTCCAAAAACACCCAGACCGAATTACGACGCTAAGTTACAAACCCCAGGTTTCGGTCTACGCACCCAACATCTCATTTTCGAAATGGCTCGAGCCGCCGGCCTCCAAGACCTCGCAGCCCGCACGCCCCGCTCCCGCAACAAAATGAACGTCATAAAAGCCACCTGGGAAGCCCTCTGCAACCAGAAGCTGCCGGACGAGATTGCGAGGGCGCGGGGAAAGAAGCTGGTGGACGTGCGGAAGGTGTACTATGGAGGAAGTATATATTAGATGCGGGACGACTGTATGATAGATATCTGGAGGCGGAATCGGTTGTACGGCATGCATTTGCATTCGCGGCTTGGGCGGGCAGGCTGGCAGGCGCATAGCATAGCATTGTATAAAGAAAAACGCCTTGTAGAACCTTGTATATTTGATATAGTATCATCATTCTATCACGCCTACATTGTCTGTCTTACACCTTTGGGTATCATATCATCCGTAATGCCATTCATTCATCCTCCCCCACTTCCCCACCCACCATCCTACACACCACTCCCCCTCGAATCCCCAAACCCACCACCACTCCTCCCCCCAACACTCCCAGCATCAGCATCAGCATCCTCATCCCGAATCTGCGTATTCAAAACAATACTATACACACTAGCCTTCAAAAGCGTAAAAACCAGACTCGTTTTCCTTTCCAAACCGCGCAGCGCGTCGAGGATTTCGGCCGAGGGGTTGGCCGAGAGGTCGGTGAGGAGGGTGGACATCTATGGATATTCATTGATTCAGCATGGATGACGGGAGAGAGAGTGAGAGAGCGAGAGAGCGAGAGAGAGAAGGAGAAAAAAAGAAAGAAAGTAGAAAACCCCCACATTATTCAAATTCCCGAGCAACCTCGCATACTCATCCAAAACCTCCTGTTCTAGCGGAGTCAGGGATTCGTCGCCTTCGGCGGCGTCTGGGTTCGTGGTGGCTTGGGAGGTGGTGAAGTCGGGGGGTTCTGTCGCCATGGTTTCTGGGTGTTCTTCGAGGACTAGGCTGGGTATCTCCTCTGCACGGAATCCTGCTCCTTTTTCTCTTTCTCTTTCTCTTTATTTATCTCCGTATGGGGTACAACAAACAAGTCTCAGGACGAGGTTGTGAAGACTCTGTGTCGTAGCTCGTTGGTCCAAAAGTCAAGTCAAGTCAAAGTCAAAGTTCACCATGTTCCGCAACCCAACGAAAACAATGACGGCGGCGCGGGGAAGACGCGGAAGTGGGGCTCGTGCGCACGTGCATTGCATATCTTGGCACCCATTTTCTAGGAGGGTAAAAGTGTACTTTACCATGCATACGTAGGTACGAGAACAGGGTTTGGGTCATAATGTTCCTGATCAGATATGTGTAGCGTATATTCACACTTAATAAAACCATTCTGAAGCCATAACATGCAAACAGCAAATGTCAAACCACTAAAATGCCCTATATTTCAAATGCCGCGGTCCTCCTACTTCTCCCCTCTTGTCCTCTAAACGTCCAAGCCACTGCCACTATCAGACGTACAACGTACGTCGCACTTCCTTCCGCCTCCGACCTCATTTCAACTAACCATACTTCCACCTCTCCCGTCCTTGGCAGAGACCTCTCAGGATCCCGAAACGATCGATGTAAAAGAACGCGGAAGACCCACGTCTGAAATGCTGACCAACTCCGAGAAAACGCCCATGCCAATGAGATAAATGAAACTCCAGGGCACAGAACATCTGTACATCTACAGGGAGCTGAAAGAGTGTAACGGAGACCGCAAAAACAATTAACGCCCTCCAGATGATTGATTAGACGAATGCAAAGTAGAGCAAGTCATCGACTCCGCTCTGTTATACTTGTGTAGAAACGCAGACACCCGGGAACAATGATGATGATCACGCCAGCGCCGACAACGAAATGGAGAAATGCACAGGTACTTTTGCTATCGTTGCGAGTGCGATTGCTGCAATTCGAAATGGCTTTCGTCGATGCTGCCCTGCATGTCGTCGCCGTCGTGGTGGAGCGTGACGCTGTTGAACTCCTCAAAGGGGTCAGCCACCTCGCCCATGGGTGTCGCAAGACCGGAGTCCAGGGGTACACCCTTCGCCTTCGCCGCGCTAATGTCGACACTCTGGCTCTCCTTTACATTCCGGAAATTAGGCGTCTCAACACCTTGGCCGTGGTTCGGGATAATGGGCGGCTTCATGTGGCGCAGCAATGCCCAGGATGTGGTGCGGAAGAAGGGATGCGTCTTGATATCGGATGCTCCGGCTCGGGAGCCAAGGCGGCGAGTTTCGTCTTTGATGAGGAGTTTTCGGATTAGTGATTTGCAGAGGCTAGGAATGGTCAGCATAGTTCAACAAAATGATCCGGTCACCTACTTGGAGCTTGATGGAGATTCTGGGAAAGGTACATCATCCCTCAAGATGTTCGCAAACGTCGCATTGCGGTTCTTTCCTTTGAACGGAGTCGTTCCGAACAACATCTCGTAGATCAGAATGCCGAGCGTCCACCAGTCCACGGCGGAAGTGTGGCCACAGCCCTTGATCACTTCTGGCGCAATGTACTCCTCGGTCCCGACGAACGAGTTTGTCCTGAAGTTGTTTATGCACGACTTGGTATCGATGGTGGGCAGGTTGCTGGACGATGTGCCGTTGCGACCGACGATCATAGTCGGCCGACCTCCGGGGTCCGACTGCTTCGACAAGTCAAAGTCCGACAGCATTATATGGCCCGATTGGTGGAGCAGAATGTCTGAGACGGTCAGCATATGCGCGGCGCATGGAACAAGCTGACATACTCTCTGGCTTCAAATCCCTGTAGATGAAGCCCATCAAATGAAGGTACTCCAAAGCAGCAGTCACCTCGGCCGCATAGAATCGCGCCGCATCCTCGTCGACGCACTTGTTCGGCCGGGTTTGCAAGGCTGTATTTGTAAGCATTTTTGAAGCACGAAAGTTGTTCAAGGCATACCTCTGAAGAATTCCCCACCGCTGCAGTATTCCATGCAGAGGTAGAGGTGGTCTTCCGACTGGAAGGAGTGGTATAGAGTAACAATAAATGGATGGTTGCTGGTCGCGAGGATTTCCTGCTCGGCCAGAGCTCGTTTGATCTTGTTGCGCTTGATCATCTCCTTCTTGCTCAGAACTGTGTTGTGTCAGCATGCGCCGTTGGCCGCCAGCATCGTCGGTGATTCCGTACCCTTCATAGCATATAACCGGCTCGACTTCTTCTCCCGCACCAGATACACCTTGCCCACGTCGCCCTTTCCAATGAGCTTGATCTTGTCAAAGCTGCCTGGACCGACCTCCACATTCCTGACCTTGATCGAATTGGAGCTGTACGTCCTCCGGAAGGCGACTGAATTGCGAATCTGGCCCGGCGACGGGATGCCCTTAGTCATGTCCATGGGATCAAGGTGGTTCGGGTCCGTCGGGACGGGCTCGACCATGCTCAGCGTCGACGAGTTAGGGTGGTGCACCAGCGGCTGTTTTCCAAGCTCTGCTGTCTGCGGCCGCTCGTTGGACTTCCCAGACGAAAAGAGGCCCTGCGCATTGGGGGCGGACGCCACCCTTCGCAGCTTCCGCGCCAACTCCTCCTTCCCGGCTGTGGTAGCCTGGTCGTTCGGGCCGCTGACGGTGTCTATCTTTGTGGTTGGTATCGGCGGCGTGTCGGGCGGTGAGGGGGGTACACTACCTGCATTGTGGTGGCGGAGGGCAGGGGGGCCCTGATGGATGAAGTACGGGTTCGCGTGGGCGGTGGGGGATACGCCGTCCTCGAGGGGGTTGCCTTCGCTGGTCACGGTGTTGGAGCGGTTGCGGGAGATGTGCGGCAGGAAGCGCGACTGGCGGAACGACGACTTGGAGTCGTTCTTGGGCGCCAGGCTGCTGTTGCCGTCGTCGGAGGCCTTTCGGTCCTTGTCGGTGCTGCTGATGCGGAAGAAGTTCTTGATCTTCTGCGAGACCTGGCTGTTGGAGCCGTTGAGTTGTTTGTCGTGTTTGTCGTGTTTGTCATGCTTGTCATGCTTGTCCGGCTTGTCCTGCTTGTGCGAAGACAGCGGCAGGCCCGAGAAGACCCTTTTCTCCGACTTTTCCGACTTCTCCGTCATGATGGAGTGGTTCGACGAGCTGAACAATTGGGTCATAGCAGGAGTCTGGGCGGACGACGGTGATGGGCGCGCTCTAACGGCCGACAGCCATGGGTGGTCGCAGTGCGCAGGGTTCGGGCCGTTCGCACTGTGGCTGATGTCGTGATGGGCGACGGCGAAAGAATGGACGGCAGCGGGCAGGCAGGTGACGGTGCAAACGGGCAGAGGCGGGCAGAGGGCGAGGAGAGGGGGCAGAGGGGGCAGAGGGGGGCAGAGGGGAGGAATGCTGGTAGACGTGGCCGTCGGCGTTGGATTCTCTCGCAGAAACGAGACTGGAGCGGAGTGAGAGGAAAGCGCCGCACAGGTGCTCCCTCGTTGGCTTTGGCGGCGAATGACGGCGGGCCCTTCAACTCTACCTACAAGGGTGGAGCATGAACGGGTTGCCCCCTCCCCCTGTCGCCCTTAGCGTCTTGGCCGAAAAGACGGCCGATTTCTCAACTCTCTGAGAGTCAATTTTGACGGTTTTTGATGGTTTTTAGTTCGATTTTGAAGTTGATAGTAGGAAGGATAGTCAAATTGATCAATAGACTACTCTAAATAGGCCTTTTGGCGCGGATTAATGGTTGTTCCGGAGGTCTTGGCGCACATAAGTGCCTCAGAATTGACTAAAACGCTGCCCGATTCTAGAAAGACGGCATATTTCCCACAACTACCACTTAGTATGGCCTCCTTTGGCGTCAATTACTGCCTGGCACCGTTCCCTCATGTTACTGACGT
>MU006795.1:163565-185550 GCA_010093635.1 Massarina eburnea CBS 473.64 | reverse complement strand
TAAGAAATCACGCGTCTTCTTGGAATCACAACAATCCTACGTCAGCACGGCCGGATCAACAGTTGATCCGAGCTAAAACGCCCATTTCTACGCGTCTATTGATCAATTTGACTATCCTTCCTACTATCAACTTCAAAAATCAGCAGAATTGAGCTCGAAATCGTACAGAAATCGTCAAAATTGACTCTCAGAGAGTTGAGAAATCGGCCGTCTTTTCGGCCAAGACGCTAAGGGCGACAGGGGGAGGGGGCAACCCGTTCATGCTCCACCCTTGTATCTACTACGCAATCCCGAGCCGCTAGGTATACACAGCTTCACTCTGTCGTGACCGCATCGTGGCTCTGCTTTTCCGTGCCCTTTTTTGGAGGCTTTGCCCTTTCGGCATGCCATGGCATTATCTATTATTGCTCACCTGGGAGGCTTGGAATCTGCATTTGTAAGGCGGAGAGTGCTGGTAATGCTGGTGACAATGCCGCGCAACTTTTATCCACAATTATTGTCTCCATCCCGGATCCCCCACTTCCCCTGCTATTTCTCGCCCTTTCCTCGGCTGTAGACGTCAAATCACTGCGGTATGTAGCATGTACCATCTGTGTATCATGTAGCTTTTCACAAAACCATCTCGCCCCAGCATCCACAATCCTTGCCCCCGAGCACTGGCCAATGAAACAAGACGCCAGCCTCTTCTAGAACATTGCCCATAGCGGCAGCAGTGTCCATCACTTCGCTTCCAGTGTTGCTTATAATACACATATCTACTATACACATGTATTCCATTTTCAATTGCTTACTATACAATCACCTGACTCTATAGCAAGCTACTCATACACAAGGATAACTTCATCTCGACCACCGCCGAAGAAACGGACTCGCCAGAAGCAGCAGCCGTCGAGCGCCCACAACTCCTAACCACCCAAGCCTTGGCCCGTGACCTGTAAAATATCCGAAAAGATTCAAAGGCAATAGTGTCGCAAGACGATACAGCGCCTAGTGTTGTGCATCAACCGCCGCCATTATCCACTCGTTCTCCATTAACCACCGCCGCTAACCGATATTCGAGAAGACGCTGGGCGGATGCCGAACCGCCAAAAGCCATTAGTAGGGAGAGGTATAGGGTAGAAGGTAAACAAAGGGAAAGTCGTGTCGGTGCTCAAATATAGACAGTCGGTGCAATCACTGATTGCGGCCGTTGTTGCCAACATGCCTCTCAATGTCCCTCAGTTCGCCCTCTTTGAGCCGCTGGAACCGCTTGTGCCACTTCTCCGAACGCTTGCTCTTGTCGCTGGGGGACATGTTGCGCGGATCGTCCTTCTTCCCGCGCCTGAACTTGTTCGTCACTTGCTCAAGCTTGGCCTTGGCCGGCGAGTGCTCCCCAGACTTCTTGGGGGACCCAGGAGTGTTGCCCGGTGAGCCTGCAGCTTCCTCTCGTCGCTCGCTCTCCACGAGTCTGCTCGGAGACGACCTCGCCTTCTGCTTGCCCTTGCTGGATGTCGGCCGGAAGCAAGACACATCCTCATCCGTGCACGAGTCGGCTGCCGTGGTCTGCTGCCCTTCCGCTGTAGATGCATTGTCGTCCACGTGAGTGTCCGTCACCATGTCCGCCAGGTCATCCATCGCGCCATCGAGTCCTAAGAAGTTGCGGTTAGCGAATGGACCATGCGACGACGCGTTGTGTGCACCTAGTCCATTCGTTGCCATTTCCTTGGGAGATGGGTGGTAGCGCTGCGTAGCCCGTGAAGGTCCGTAGGGGTGCGCGCCGAATTGATTTCCCGAGAATTGTTGCGGATACGCGCCTCCGTTCAGGCTTGAGTCTGCACGGGACACGGTACCTTTGTCTAGGTGCTTCTTACCACCCTCCTTCTCAACAGCAGCGAGGGCAATCTGCCGGTACGTGGCAGCCTTGTCCAAGTCATCTGCCCCCCGATACATGGCCATCGAAGGTTTGCGCCCACGGGGGTCGACGCTCTCGTTGCACAATGTGTACGAGATCGCTTTCTCCTGTGAGCAATACGCAGAATCCCTACGCATGTCCACCGCAGAGCTGCTTTTGATGGAACGAACATTCTCCTGGCTTCCGATTGGGGCATCGACGCGGTTGAAAGACATATTCACCGCAGAGTCGTGCGGTGTGGAGCTAGCAACAAGACCACGGAGTGGGCCGTTACGTCCCTTCTTGCTCTCGTCTGACAAGAATTGAAGTAGGCCTTGGATATAACCCTTGAGAACATCCGGGCTGTCAGGAATTCCGACATGATCGTATCCGGCTTGATAGCCCTCCTGGTAGGTAGAAGGCACATGGTTGATGGCCTTTGCGTTCAAAGGCGCCCAGTTCTCGTCTGAGCCATTCCGCTGCTCGGTAGTCTTGCACGCTGCCATGTTGCTGGTGAACGTAGACCTCTGCGACTCGGAAGTTGCAAGGGAAGCACGTTGCTGCGTGGTCGAGGGCGTCTGCACAGGAGCTCCTTGTCTCAACGACGGGACAGACGGCGGGTTTCCGAAAGCTTCGGGCCATGATGTCAGCTTCGCAACCGCCTTGTGGCTTGAATGGCTGGAGTTCCCTTCGTTCCAAGGGCTAGCGGGCCAGTTCTTCTCCGGCGTCGAAGGGATTGCAGTACGCTCGGCAGTCGTCTCTGTAGCCTTGGGCGCGACTCGCGTAGAAGAGTGTTCGTGCGTGTTCATGGGAAAGAAATCCGTTGTATCAATGCTAGACAGGCTCTGCTTGTGTGAAAGCGCCTGACCTTCGTGCTTGTCTGACTGAGAAGCTCCATCTGTACGCCAAGAAGGGCGCTTGTTGGGGGAAGGCGTCGGGGGAGCGATGGTGTTGACAGATCCCTTTGTGACAGGCTCGTACGTCGGGCTCTTCGGGTCCAACCTGGAGGCTATGTGCTTCCTATTGTCCTCTTGAGGTGGCTTGATCGGTACAGCGTGGGAGCGACGGCTGGCTGATCCCGGTGACAGCGGCTTCTGGATAGGTTTCGGCACAAAAGGAGCTGCTTCGGCGGGGGGGATGTTGGGGTATCCTCCAAAGGGAGGGTACACCATCATGGGAGGGAACGGTGCCGCGCCTGGATACCCGAACATAGGCGAAGGCAATGGTTGCTGAAACTGCGAGACGAACGGAGGTGCTGACAGTGTGCTAGGTGCGGTGGTGCCAGGGAAGCCATTCAGCTGGCTTGTCGCAGCATTGTGGTCAGCGGCCTCATGAGAGGTGATCTGCTTGCGCAACGCGTCAAGCTCAATGATGAGGTTCCTCTTCTTTTCGATGATGCCGGCGCGCCATGCATCCGTCTGGTGGCTTGCCTGAAGTACCTCGGTCTGCTCGACAGCACGGAGCTCCTGCTTCTTTAACATCTGTTGCGCCTTCAGATTGGGTAAGTCAAGGCCAGCAAATGGCGTGATGGTGTTCGCACGAGGGGGAGCTGTCGGTGTCTTGGTGAAGCTGCTCTGTGCAGACAAGCCTGGAGGCGGCGGCGGCGGTGGCGGCTTAGTCGTGTTCTCCATGTTCGTAGCAACAGGCGCAACTGACGAGCCAGACTGGGAATCAAGGGCTGGAAGTGCGTATGCACGACCATCCACGTAAAGTACGGGCTGGTTGCCAATGACTTCGAGACGAGGGCCGTTGCCGACGTCGGGGCGGGGCTGTGTGGGCATGATGTTGGCAACGGGAGCGCCTCGCAAAGTTGGCTGGGGCTTGAAGGTGTTGTTGATAAAGCGGTTGTTGCTCAGCGGTTGCAGATCACTGGGGACAACGCGTCCTCCGGCAGTTACTCGCATACCTGGAGGGCTGCCGTGTTCCTTGAGGAGTCGTTCGGCTTTCCCACGCTTGATCGAAGGTGACGGTGACGGCTTCTTGTATGGTGCCACCGTAGCGATTGCGGGGGTCAGGGACGCACGGAGGCTCCTCTGGGAGGCAGCAGTTGCTAGTGTCGCTGATGCCGAGGGGCGCAAGACGTGCTCTAATCGTTGAAATCAACGTCAGTATTTGTCTTGGTAGGCGGGTGCTGCAAGAGAAGGCAGCAGCAGCAGCAATAATCGGGAGTGTGTGTGTGCGTTGTGCTTTCGTTTCGGGGAGTCGGGCTGTTACTTGGGAGGAGGCTTCGGTCGCTACGGGAGCGGCGTGGAGACGGGCCGGAGGGGAAGAGGTGAATGATGAAGAGTGGGGTTCGTGTTCATCATTACTGACCTTTGATGACCTCTTCATCTGCGAACTTGTCGAGGGAAACAGCAGATTCCGAGACCGAATCCCGCAGAGCGAGCAGCTCCTCGACCTTGTACGACATGTCGATAGTCCTCCACCCCGGCAGACACGGAATGAGACGTCTTGGTGGATTACGTGGGCACCGTAAAGACTGAGATGAAGCTCAATTGAGAGACGCAGCGAGATGTGAGATGGGTGTGATGCGAATATCTGGCAACGTTAGCCATGATGCCAGTCTACCGACTATTGCTAATGCTATGGGATGTGTCTACGATGCAGACGGCATGGCAACATACCTCCAAAAGTGGGAACGAGAACAGAGAACGAGTGACAGTAGGCTATCCAAAAGCCGAAGAGCACCAAAATGACAAAAGAAGACGGGCGGAACAAGACGGAGAGATGGAGCAAATGAGTGTGTTGGAAGAGAAAGAGTTGCGGCGGATGGAGCGGGAAAGGTATACTCTCATCCTGGCGCCTTCTTTCTGCGCAATCGATTGTGACGTTGGGAAGAGATGGCGATGCGGAGTTGGAGCAGGTGCAGTGAGAGAAACAGGAGGGGAAGACTGCCGTAAGAAAGTGACTAAGGAAAGAACGGCAGACGACTTCTCGAACCTCACAACCATGGACTATAAACCGGAGCAGATACGTGAAGAACACAAAACATTATGGACTGTCTGTTGAGGACATGACACAATACATACCTCGATACAGTAAATGTGAATTCAATCCTTGATGCGTATCCATGGATGCTAATGTTATATCTGCTGGGAATCTTGCAGATTCATGCCCTTACCATATTAAGTATCCTAGTTGTCGGCACTATTGCCCGTTGCTGCAACGCCATCGCTATGTGTAACTGATATAGATCTCTTCGTGCCATTCTTCCCTTTCATGTGCACTATCATCGGTCATCAGAACAATTATCTCCTCCGCGTAGACCTGGCAGTCGGAGGAGGTTCAAAGGCATCGTCATCCGATATCTCTTCTTCGCTCTGTACCATACATTAGCTACCACCCAACATGTATCAACGCTGTGGTAACTTACGATTTCTTGAGCCTTTTTGGCACGACTTGCGGCAGCTCGCGGTGTTGGGCGCTGCGAAGAGGCCTGAGAGGCGAAGTTGAGTGTGGACTGCTTCGTCGTAGTTGGTCGCGACCGTGCTGCGGGCGTCTTCTTCACGGGAGACTTGGCTCGTGCAGGAGCCTTTGCAGCCACCTTCTTTGGTGGCGCCCGTCTGTCCTTGACGAAGAGGTCCTCGCCAGAGTCTTCCTCGTCGTCATCTATCATTACGACATCCTCGTCAATATCATCCTCTTCCTCCGCAGCCTTCTTCTTTCCCCGACCTTTAGCGACCGGTGCCTTCTTAGCCGGAGCCTTTGCAGCTGCGGTTTGACGTGCAGTGCCTGCGGCCTTGCCTCGACCCCGGCCACGGGTAGAAGGTGCCTTTGGTCGTACTGATGCATCATCGTCGTCGTCCTCTTGCTCGCCATCCGTCAGTATCAGAGCGCCTGGAGATTCCTCCCATGGACCATCCAGGTCACTATCCCACAACGCGGGCTTCGGTTTGACCCTTGAACTCTTCTGCTTGACGTCAGTAATACTGTATATATAGAGTGGGTACGCAACTTGCCTTTCTGTTCTTTCGCTGTCCATTAGCAAACATCTCCTCGAGCTGGCTTTTGTACGTTTCCATCTCATTCGCGATCTCGGTCTCGTCTACGTCATTCGCGCCCATCAAGTGGTTAAGCTGCGTCTCGAGGCTTTCTTGGACAAACGTCTCCACGGCGTGCTTGTCATCTTTATCGACAAATTGGGTAACAGCATCGCCGAAAGAATTCTGTGGTAGGATGCTGAGCTGTTGAGCGGACAGAAACTCGCTCACAAGCTTCTCTACTTTTACAGAGTCGATTGTCAGATTTGCCAAGGCCGCCTCGTCTGGCTGCTCTATAGCATTCTTCAGTGTTCCTGGAATCTCGTTAGTCCGACGCGTTCTCGAAGGGTAATGGGTACATACGTGTCGCTGTCTTCTTCTTCCTGTAATACTGCACCACATCATTGGTGTTTGCGACCCTGTTTAAGAAGTTGTTCGAGAATCGCTGAGGATTCTCAATCTGGAACTCTCCAGGATCCGGCGCAGTGTACTCTACCCTCAAGCGTACTAGAGGAAGAGGGGGCTCGGGCGCCTCACCGTCGTCACGCTCATCCTGTAGGTCCAGCCATTCCTGCTTCGCCTGCTCGATGAGGTCTTCTACGATTCCGGTCAAGTACGCCGTGATCTTGCCGCGGTTGTCTTTGGTCCTCCACAGCTCTTTGCGTTTTATCTCCGGTTCATCCCTTAGAACAATCTCTTTCATGATGAACGGCCGTACCGACTTGAGTCGGATAGGTTGGCTCTCAAACCTCTTCTCTGTAATGCTCAAGATGGTGACGTGTTTTGCGACAGCTTCGCCAGGCATGAGTGATGTCGCAACCGAAGAGCCGGGCTGTATGACGTGGAAGCCCATTTCAGGGTTGAGGCTCGGCTCGATACAGCATTCGTGCTCATGTCCCCAAATCACGAGGTCCATGAATTCTGGCAGGAAGTTCTCGGGCAGGTAGCTGGTTTGAGTATGCGCAACACTGGGGACTGTTAGCTTGAAGTTGAATTGTGTCTGGACGATGACGTACTGATTCTGATGTACACTCATCAGATTGAACCAGTCATCCTTCTGTACTCCTGGCTGGAAGAACTTGACCTTGCCATCTCGCCACGTATGGAATAAGCGCTCGTCTCGGACATTGCTGAGTCCATACAAGGCCAACTTCGTATTTCCCTTTTGGAGAAGAACCGGCTTGACCTCGATGTTGTCCACGTTCGAAGCCCGGCCGTAGTAGTTGACGAGACCCGAAGCTTGCAGCAAGTCTAGCGGAGAGTACTGACCTTCCCCAGACGGATCGTCATGGTTTCCGTGTATCGCAAAGACGGGAATGGCGACGTTGATATCCGGATCCTCGTAATTGACGTGGTCAAAGACGCCGCCGAAGTTCTCGCTCGCATCGCTGAGCATTTCTAGCTCGCACGGCTTGTCGCCTAGACAGTTCAGGCGCAGGGACTGCATCACATGATACATTGCAGCGCGAGACGGCTTGTTCTCGTGGAAGAGGTCTCCGGCGTGCAGGACCATGTCGACATCGTGCTCTTTTGCCAGTTCCATGACCTCGTGGAACGTCCTCCAGCTATCATCTTTGCGGTACGGGTCACGCTCATTGTAGCCGACATGGCTGTCCGTCGCAACAAGAACTCGGATAGTGTTGGCCGGGTCTACAGCCACCTTGTTAGTGTACGCATCCTCCCAGCTGGAAGACGGAGTACCTGATGAAGTTGGCGGGGCAGTTTTGGGCGGCATCTTAGGCAATCCGCGTACGTGTACGCTGAGCTTGGGCTCTGAGGCACGGAGCGTGGAGAGGAAGTATAGGAGGCTACTTGCTACTCGAGTATATAGCCACAAATAGCACTGTCATGGTATACGAGGGCCAACGCGTGTGGCGCGTTGAAGCCCAAGGACGGCGCCAAGGACGGCGCGCGGTCACGCTTTTGCGGCCGCGCGGGAATTCATCCGAACCCAATCTTCGAACTTGCTCTACCCCACGTCTAGACAG
The DNA here is from genome assembly GCA_010093635.1 of Massarina eburnea CBS 473.64. NCBI lineage: Eukaryota > Fungi > Ascomycota > Dothideomycetes > Pleosporales > Massarinaceae > Massarina > Massarina eburnea. The sequence goes on along the minus strand of MU006795.1, from coordinate 177,712 downwards.
CACCCACAATACAATGTTCCCCACACGAGCGCTCTGCTCGCGCTCCGTATGGAAGGGTATGTTTGCATGCGTCATATCGGCTATAGACAGGCGCTAACACACGGCGGCAGGCCCTAACATCGTCCCGTAAGTCGAAGCCAAGACGACGCTCACATCACATACTCAGTGCAACCAGCCTCCCCCTCGTACGGCCACAGCCCGGCCGGAAGGAACTGCCCATCAAGACGCAGGCACGCTCTGCGACCATATTGCCCAACTTTGTCGGCTTGAAGTTTCAGGTGCACAATGGCAAGATCTACAACGACATTACGATAACGGAGGACATGGTCGGCCGCAAGCTGGGAGAATTCTCGCCGTACGTCGCTCCACTTGCTGTTCGAACAGTCCGCTGACAGGAGCACAGGACAAGGAAGAACTTCATGTACAAGCAGACAAAGAACAAGTAAAGGAAAGCTGGACATGCATGCTAGGAGTTCGGGTATCATTGGGGATTATCGTGAACCCCGCTGTACTTTTTTGTACAAATAAGATGAGGCTGCTCTCAAGAGCGCCATGGCAAGACTGTCTAGTCCAACGCCGACACCAACGCCAACAATGCCTATACGCCGTGTGAAGTCATTTATCGATAGAACTCTCCCCGCTTGATGTTGACGCCGTATTCGCCCACAGCCATGCCCAGATCTTCCATGGTGAGCACTGTGCGGCCTTGGTTTCCACCCTGCCCACCACCGCCGTAGCCAGCACGCGGTGCGCCCAGAGCAGCGTCCTTCGCCTTCACTCCGCTGTCCTTGCCGCCAGGAGCCCCCCCCGCCATTGCTGCTCCCTGCGGGCCACCCCCTCCAGCCAGCCCCCCCATAGGGTTGTTGCTGGTGGTGTTGGAGGCGCGGATGCGGGAGTACTGATATGCGTCGGCGGCAATGTCCGCGATGAACTTCTGCGTCGCCAGAGCGAGCAGACGAGCAAGGTGCTGCGATGTTTGTGGTGGTGGAGGTAGGCCAGCACGCGTCAAATAGTAGTTGGTAACAGCGTCAGGGATCTGTCACCGCGTCAGTACATGTGCTGTCTGGAGGCCGCCAAGCATACAATAGGTGTATGTTCGTCCATCTTCGACATGAACTCCCGCAGCGTGGCATCTTTCTTCGCGGCTATCCGCGCCTCAAATGGCGGTGCCTCTACACCGTTCCTTTGCGGCGCGCTGTCTGTGTCGTTTGCGCCGTCGATGTTCATGGCATCGGGTTGAGCTGGCTCGGGTTGCAGGTCGACCTCGATGGAGGCGTCGAGCTCGTTCATCTCCGTGTCCGCAATTGCTGGCTGAGCGCTTGCAGGGGGCTGTGCGTTGTCTGCCATTATGATAGTTGGTGCGAGCCTCGAGGTATATCGTGGAGATGCGTTGGTACCCGCATTCCGCATTCACCTTGGGGCGCGTCGGCTTGGCTTCGGCGGTTGCGGCTGACCAATCAGCGAGCGAGTGGCATCACTACCTTGACCATTGGACGTTGCTTTCGCCCCTTGCGGGCCACAACCACCTCAACATTTATTTTCCGTCCTGATGGAAGCGAAGCCTACCAGTAATCTTTGCAAACCGTATCTACTTTTGGCCGAGCTTCTGTGTAGACCATACTAACACGCAGCCCACGTTGGCTGACGGTAAAGCTATGGACTGCACAGCCTCTCTCGTATAAGGCTTGATTCACCAGACACCAAACCAACACTCACATGCACCTATCAGTCACTCTAGCTTTCAAGTTTCAAATTTCATATGTTACTCTTCCCAACATATCCGCCTTCCCGACACTTTTCACGCGTTGAGCTCGGTAGAGTGCAACCAGACTTCTAATATATATAACTGCGAATCCTGCTCCCGACACCCGCCGACCACCACATTGATCGACACTTACCTCCCTTCCAATCAACGACATGTCTCCTTTCTTGAGACTGCCGCCGGAACTGCTGGAAGAAATCTATCACTACCTAGGCAGCATCGATGATGTGCACCATTTTGGACGGACTTGCAAGTCAACTCTCCATGTCATCCAGCGTCAGACCGTATACACCGAAATAATGAGAAGCATCATCGGTACGTCGTCCCAGCATCGGTTCGATGTCTCTCTTTCTCGGATGCTAGATCTACACCGCGACATTGTTCGCCGGTATACCCAGGTATTGGACCGGTACGTATGTGTCCTGTGTTTACAACCGCGCGTTTTGAGATGACGCGTATCGATCCCTCTCTAGAACAGCATTGCTGATTTTGTGTTCAATATCCAGTCCTGTCCGAGCGACACAGCCGCAAGTGAATCCTCACGGCGGAGTCATTTTCAATGACATAGAACATCAACTTGTAACTGCTGTTACCAACACATGTCCTCATGGTCCCTGCAGATTGTGCCTTCCAGATACGCGGGTTCATGAGATTCTAGCACGATATCAAGGCCTGCGCTTATTAGAGGACCAGTGGCTAAGAAGGCAACTGAGAGATATCGACGTAGTATCGGTCGACTGCAGCAAAGACAACAGTGAGTTCATACGGCTGTACCAAATAGTACTTGGGCGCGAGGAGGATTTTCGCGACGGAAATTTCGCTCCTCGCTCCTCGGACGAGGCGGAAACCTGCACGGGTTTCAACGCCGACCAGAGAGGTCGGTTTCACTGCGCCATCGTCTCACTATGGCTGTTGAACGAGATCCGATGGGTGTTGACCCAATTTCGCTATCCCTCGCCGACCTTTACCTTGCAAATCCGCATGCTCGAAGTTTGTAAGAGGTTTATCACGGAAGATTCGGCAATTCCCATCGTCGAAGAGTTGGACCGATTTGCTGTCTTCAGATTCATGTATCAGCATCTATTGCCGGTACACGGATCGTTCTTGGCCGATCGGTGCTCTTCGAAACTACCATTGACATTCCCTTCCGATCTGGAGAAACATTCGTTGTATTGTGCAAGGTACGGGGCTCATTTTCCCCAGGAAGACGCTAGTGCTCATCATATTGTCAGATTCCTCCAAGTGTTTCTCCTAGCAGGACAGACATATATGCAACCGCCCGACATAATCGACCTTCTTGTACGCTCACGTACCTCACGGAAACCACCCTATCCACTTCTCATACTACCGCACACGACAGATCTGTATGTATCTCAAGCTGATACTTCCCGAATAGCTTTCTGACTCTAATTTTAGGTACCGAATTCCCGCTTCTGCGTTCCGCTGTCCTACAGGACTCGATTACACAAGCCCAGACCCAGCTAGAATCATGGACAAACGTCTTCTCATGCGCAACAGTATAAATCACCTCAACATCATCGGGCGCGCGTCAATCAAGCAGTCCGAAATGTATCCGAACAGCCACTGGTTCACCCGTGCCAATGGGACTGATCTATTCGATATTGTCGATGACATGTCTACCTGGTTGAGAGAGAAGGCGCTCGTCCGCTTTGATATGCACAGTACGTAGATCCTAGTATTGTCTTGGTCTTTGGAGCGTATGGGGCAAGATGAACTCTGCTAACCTAGGATTTTAACTCCAGGTAAGCGATTGGCCGCGAGAGACTGGACAAAAATCAAGGGGATCAAGACCGTGTTCGCTTATGAGTGGGAACGTGTGTGGTGGAGAATCTGGTGGTAAGCATTCTCGAGTATTCCGCGCACAAACAAGATGAAAGCTGACTGTGTACTTAGGTGGGCTAATAGTGAGGACAAGGCTGTAGCCAAGATGGAAAGGTGGAGGATTGTAGATACGGGGGTCCCGTAGCGGGACTCAGCCTGCTTCTGTCTCACATTGTACGGGAGGAGACTGGTTTACCCCGTTGGATTTGGGGGTTTATGTATTGACTATGGCTGTACACCGAACGTTCGGACTGCAGATCTAGTCTTATGACAACCTAGTAGTTGACAGCGAGGGCTCTCACTCGGCGAGGCTATCCACTCAGGGTGTTATAATTCAATCATGTTAACCTGAAGCTACATGCCCTATCAAACACCATCAATAGCATCACCAACTCTCGCCCCCTCACAGAATCTCAGGATAAACATCCGTCCGCCTCAAAAGCGGCACCTCCCTCCTAACCTTCTCCAACGCCTCCAAATCAATCTCCGCCACAGCAATCTCCCCAACATCCAATCCCCTCCCTTTACCATCCTCCTCGCCCCCCAACTCAGCAACCACCTTCCCCCACGGATCAACAATCATACTATGCCCATAGCTCCTGCGCGTCTTCTCCTCGTTATGGAACCCGACCTGCGCGGCTGCAATGACATAGCTCTGGGTCTCGATGGCCCGCGCACGCAGTAGCGTTTCCCAATGCGCCTTCCCCGTCGGAACGGTGAAGGCGGAGGGATAGAGAAGGATTTGTGCGCCGCGATGCCGTAGCGCGAGACTCGGCTCCGGGAATCGCAGGTCGAAGCATATCAAAGGACCGATTTCCCCCAGACCGGTGGTGAAGGGGGATTCGATCTTCGGGCCGCGTTCCACGCTGTTGGATTCTTTGAGCATGGGACCGTCTTTGATGTCGACGTCGAAGAGGTGGAGTTTTTGGTAGCGTTGGGTTATTTGCCCGCATGAGTCGATCCAGAGGAGAGTGTTTTTTACTTTGGTGTTGGAGGGGGTGGGTTCGTGGATTCCGACGGAGATTGGGAGGGAGTGCTTTTGGGCTTCTTGTTGGAGGCCGAGTACGAAGGGGGAGGTTGTGATGGGTTGGCAGAGGGAGATTGATTGGCTGGCGTTGGAGGCTATGTAGTCGGATGCTTCTGTGGATTTTTTTTTTTTAGAATTTGTTACTTTAGGGTGTGTTGGGGACATACCAGGGAGGAATAGTGCTTTTGCACCCGCTTCGGAGGCTTTTTGGATGAGGCGTTGGCATTGTGTGAGGTTGTGGGTGAGAGAGGATGTGGAGCATATCTGACCAATTGCCTGATTCAAAGGTCAGAGAGTAGTATTCATCGTCATCACCATCTCTACTTTCGGAGAAACACGTGGTGGAGATTGGAAACAGAAGATCATAGGGGACGCGTATTCCGCAGTCTGTAGTTCTGGATGGATGGCGAAGATGAGGGTGGGTTTTGGAAGACAATACGGGATTGTAGGTGACCAGATGGAAGAAATGAATTCACACAACTTACAGCGAGAGGCATTTTGAATAATGATCTCATGTGGCCGAGGGAGACGATGTTCGGATGTCACGGTTGGGGTAGGAGTGTGCCACCCCACATGCAGTCAACTGATAGCCCAGGCACGCAGGGCACGACATCGCTGTAGGGCCAGCTAACCCAATCGAGGCGAACCTCTAGATATAGATAGCTGGTAGATAACACAGTGCGCTTTCACTAGTTGCATCCCCCCCGTGCCCCCTAAGCTTTTGGACTCACTTCGTAACTGCTGCCGCGCTAGTGGACATTGTTTCAACCTGGCATGCCCAGATGCGCCTCACGGTAGTCTACTTTGGCCATCTGTCCTTCAAATCCACAGCCCGCAGTCGCTGCACAATAATAATAAATACGGACCGCGTCTCGTCCAGCTGCAAATAATCTCACGCTCACGACACCGAGATTACGTACGCGTCTGCGCCTGCACCGGCGCCACCGCGCGGATCCTACATCGCACCCCAGTTCCCCGCCCCAAAGCCTTACGTGCTCAGGTACAACCTCAGCATTTCCAATCTGGCCTTTTGCACACCCGCGCCATGAACGGTCCCAGACGGAAGACGAACGCGCGGTGACTGCTAGTAACGCCCCGGACCCAACACAACACAACACAACACAATTGCGGCCGAAGACCGACGCCGGCAGTAGAACATGAGCGCGCAGAAGAAGGGAGGATGGGGCTCGCTGCTCGGGAATGCCGTCGCGGGCCTCGAGTCGCGGCTGGACACCATTCTGGCCGACGACGACCCCGCCAGCGCAAAGTCGAAGGCGGCTGCCGAGGCGGCCAAGCAGGAAGGCGCGAAGACGGCGACAGACCACAAGCGGCTGTCGGTTGATCAAGGTGGGTAGTAGACTCGCATTGTCCCCGGGGGGCAGTTGGGGAGTCGTCGTAGTGGTCAGCATGTTGATAGCCAGCAGTATCACGAAGCAATTCGAAAAGCCGTCCGAACTCGCGGTTGCAGGACCGCCTTGCGAAAGCCGTTAACAAGGGGGCGGATTCGAGACCGTCGTCGGAACTTGGCTCACGACCGGCCAGCCCAGCATTGAAGAGCCCCGGCGTGACTGCCGATGCGAGCAGGACGAGCATGGATTCGAAGACATCCATGTCAGAGCCAACCGCAGAAGCCAATGCGGCTGGCAGAGATGACGCTCCAATGCCATCCCCACCCTCGATACGAATGCCCCAGACCTCCTCCCCTCGCCAATCGATCGACAGTCCCCGCTCCCGCCTTTCGTTTGAAGTCTCCAACCCCGCGGAACCCGAAAGCACGCTCTCCCAAGACCCCGAGAATCTCCAGACCGAGCTGTCCGCACTCCAGATGACACACGACGAGACTCTCCGCGAACATCGTGACGAGCTAAACTCGCATCTCGAGCGGATCGATGCTTTGCAGTCGAAACTCACATACCTTTCCCAACAACTCGCCTCCTCCGCGAAAGCTGCTGCAGCGGACTCGGAGGCATCACCGTCGGACAAGAAGCTCGCAGAAAAGGATGCGCAGATAGCAGCGCTCATGGAAGAAGGCCAGAAGCTGTCCAAAACAGAGATGAAGCACATGACCGCAATCAAGAAGCTGCGCGCGAAAGCTATGGACTCGGAGCGAGAAATCATAACCCTCAAGCAACGACTGTCCAAAGCCGAGAAGGGCATATCAGAGCAGACAGAGCGGGCGAGACGTGCCGAAACCTCGGAGAAGGCGGCACAAGAAAAACTCAAGGTCGTAGACAAGATCGAGAAAGACATACAGCTGATTCGATCGGAGCGGGAGGAAGCTGGGCTTACTATCACAGAGCTTAGGAGGCAGCTCAACGATGCATTATCAAGAGCTGAGGATGCAGAGAAGAGAGTACAGACCGGGGCACTGGAAGCCGAGAAGCGAGCCACTGCTTCACTGAAAGAGGACCTGGAAAGTATCCGGATTGAGAAGAAACTTGCCGAGGATCGCGCGAAGCGGGACGTTCAGGCAGCCAAGGAGGAGACGACGGCTCAACAAGAGAGGACGAAGCTCGCCGAGCTTGAACTGCGGGGCGAAATTGCTGTAAGCATACTCGAGCCCGTATCGGTTGTCATAGTGCTAATGATAGTCAGAATCTCGAGTCGAAACTTGAGCTCCTCCGAAGCCGTTCGGAAGAGGTTACGTCTTCAGCAACCGGCGACTCGCAAGCAAATCTTCTCCGCCAAATCGAAACCCTACAGACCCAATATGCTCTTGCTTCTGAAAACTGGCAAGGCATCGAGGGCAGCTTGACCTCCCGTGTAGCAGCACTGGAGAAAGACCGTGATGAAACCGCCAAACGAGAGTCAGATGTGCGCCGAAAGGCCAGGGAGGTCAACTCGAAAGCTCGCCGATTGGAGGATGAGCTCGAAACTATCAATGATCGAGCTCGTACTTTGGAGCAAGATCTCACCGAACAACAGGCGTCAACTCAAAAACTACAAGCACGATTGGCCCAAGCAGAGACTACGGCCGAAGAAGCGCGATCAGATCTCGAGCGAGAAAAGAAGATTTGGGAGGTGGACCTCCAACAGCGACTCGATGAAGAACGGAACAAGTGGTCCCTCGAAATGCAGTCGCAAGCGATACTATCGAGTGCAAACCACCTCCGTACCGGCTCGCCGACCGCCTCGTATCGTAGACATTCTCCGGATCCACTCGCTCTTTACAGCAAGAGAACACCGCGCTCAATAACCCAGAACATGGACTTGCCTCCCTCACCGATGGACCGCATGCTCGAAGAAACACGTAGACCATCCAGCGCGCGACAAAAGTCGTCCCAAGCCAGTATCCGTACTCCTGAAATAGGCACTCCACAAAGACATGACTCTTTCCCGTCCATCTTTTCCGGCAACGGCACCAATACGTCTAACACGCCTTCCCTCCACGCCGTCGACTTTGACGAATCCTCCTCCCCGCACCGCACTATCAACGATATGATCAGCGTCTCCACCGTCGGCGCAGGACCCTCCGTGCAACTCGTCGAGCGCATGAGTGCCGCAGTCCGACGTCTCGAATCCGAGAAAGCTACCTCGAAAGAAGAAATGGCACGTTTGGTAGCTCAGCGCGACGAAGCGCGCGAAGAAGTCGTTGCGCTGATGCGGGAGATTGATCAGAAAAAGGACCTAGACGAGAAGGTGGCGAACCTGGACATGGAGCTGAAAGGCATGAACGACAGGTATCAAACCACGCTTGAGATGCTCGGGGAGAAGAGCGAGAAGGTCGAGGAGTTGGAGAGCGATGTGGCGGATCTGAAGAAGATTTATCGCGATTTGGTCTCGACTATGCAGTGAGTTTTTTTGGGCGATGACTTGTACGACTTTTTTTTAGTTGCTGGACTTGGTTCGCGATGGGGTTTCTTTTTTGGTAGGATATTTGGTGGTATTTATAGGGAGGGTGAGGATTGGAGTCTGCATGCATTATCGGTATTTCGTTCTACCTTTCTACCACTAGGGTCTGGTACCGGCTACTTCTTCATACCATATGAATTCTCACACTTTTTAAGTATTGCAACTTGGCTTGTCTTGTCTTGTCTTGTCTTGTCTTGTAAACTCGGGGTTTCCTTTCGAAGAAAGATTAATCAGTGTGTGTGTGTGGGGGCATCTTTTAATGCGTTAGTTACCGTATCTCAGGGCTTGGTGAAGCTCACCCATTGATGAAGTTTTTGAACACCAACATCACCACATGATCAAAATCCTTAGTAGAGTAGAGAAATCAATAGTACGTTTGCTGCTGAGTATTATTATCACTTTAAATAAGTCCTTTTATAGGTTGCAGTCTCGTAATTGTAGTGTAGAGTTGTGTGTGTAGCAGCAGTGGTTCGCTTATAAAAAAGACGACAGAGGCGCATCTACGAGGCATCTGAAACGTACTAGATTACTATAGGTTTAGTATGCTTCATCAATGGGTGAGCGTCGGCGAGCCCTGAGATACGGTAGCATTTATACGATCGATCCCTCGCACATACTAGTATAGGGAATAAACGCTAGCTATTATCTAGAGTAATATGAATGGCTAATATGACTTTGTCTCCAGCTCTTCGCTCGACTTGAAGTCGGGGTTTCGGGTTTTCTCCTAATTAAACCCATCAGGAAGATGAAGGGTGCATTTCACTCCAAGCGCGATACCACAGGTAAAAGCAAAGACCATGAAGATAGTGCCTTGCCGTGTCTGGGGGCGGAGTGGTGGGTTGGGCGGAAAGAAGGGGTCGTAATTTGGTATGTTGAGAGTGTGGGACTAGTTAGTGTATATAGTTCTTGCGAGTGATATGCGGGTAAGGTTAGGGCGGTTGTTAATGGGTTCGTTAGGGAAGGGGGGTTAGGTAGTGGGTATGGTGTTTGTGGGATGTTTGGGAGGGTGGTTGGAAGGGTGGAGTTGTTGGTGTAGGAAGGAAGAAGATGTAATGTGTAGGGTTGATGGATTGATTAAATGTCGATTAGAAGGGTTGCTGTCGGGTGAAACTCTCCATGTGAGGAAGAGACGAGATGGATTCATAGCCTTTTCGGTTCTTTGTGACGTGGAGTCTTTCTCCTGCCTAATTTTCAATTGAGCTTTCTCAGGTGGCGAAGTTGTCTCTGCGTGGAGGTAATTGTCATCTTGATACCATGAGTAACATGGTGTTGGAATTCGAGCTGCGACGAGTTACCACATACTCTTTGCGGAATGATGTCATTCTAGGTTAGCTGCAGAATAGTTCCCCGCGGCGGCGGGTCCTTTTCCCCAACATCCATCCCACCATTCAAATATCTAGCACACCACACCCCAGCACCCGCACCAGATCTCCCACACCCCTCAGATCTCCCCTCCTCCTGACCCAAACCAAAAATACCCGTTTCCGCAATGGACGACGCAAAGTCCAAATTCGCAATCCACGAAGCCTGTCGAGAGGGCCAAAGTACGCAATTCTCCCCACCCCCATCCCATCCCATCCCATCCCACCTCTCCCACCAAACTAACTCCCACCCTCCAGCCACAAGAGTCGAATCCCTCCTCTCCGCAAACCCCAAACTCGCCAACCTCCACGACGACGACGACCGGCTCCCCCTCCACTGGGCCGTATCCTACAACCACCTCCCCATTGTCCAACTCCTCGTGCAAGTCCCTCGCTTCGACCCCGACGCCCGGGACGCCTCAGGCTGGACGTCCCTAATGATGGCGTGTTCGCGCAAAGACGGCGACGCCATCGTTTCGCTCCTTCTCTCCAAAGACGCTGACCCCAACGCCCTCAACAACAGCGGACAAACCGCGCTCCATTTCTGCGCCTCAAAGGCACATCTCGACCTCACGCGCACACTGCTGGCGCATAAACCCCCAGCTTCGGCTCGGATAAAGGATAGGAGGGGCCAGTTGCCGTTGCATCGGGCGGCGGCGGTGGGGAGTGTGCCGGTGTTGAAGGAGTTGCTTGGGAAGGGGAAGAGTGCGGTCAATGCGTCGGATGTTGATGGTATGACGGCGTTGCATCATGCGGTTTGTGAGGGGCATGGGGATGCGGCTTTGTTGCTGCTGGTTAGTGGCGCTGAGTGGGATAGGAAGGATAGTGAGGGACGCGTGCCGTTGGAGTGCTGTCCGGATGTTAAGACTAGGAGGTTTATTGTGCAGGCGGCGGAGAGGGAGGGGATTGATTTGGAGTAGAATCAGGGGGTGGGTGGGGTGGTGGGATTTGCATGATACCCTGGCGTTTATGTTTTGATTCGGATTAGATATGGCGAGTGAGGAACATGTACGCAAGATATTCGCTGTGGTGTAGACATATCATGACAATGAAAGATAACGAAGAAGAGGAAGTGAAATTTATCAAGTCACGGATATCGTAAACATTAGTTTATATACATTTGTGACTATTCTAGCTATATATACTAGGAGGGCAAAGGTATTAAAAGAAAAGAGCCTACAAATTAAATGTAAATCTAGTGTATCCTACCTTTTTTAACTCCTAACATAAGAATACTAGATTATTAAGTTAATAATAAAAAAGATTAAGTACTATCTAATAAGAAGTTATAAAAGATAAATAAGTATTAAATTAGTGTAGTAACTTGTACACTACTTATATCTCTTTTTCTATTTCTCTTTTTCTACTTCTCTTCTTCTAGTTCTCTTCTTCTCTTTCTCTTCTTCTACTTCTCTTTTTCTTTCTTCTTATATAGTACTACGTTACAAGTTTCTACATAGTTTCTAGAATACTAAAAAGTCTTACTTCTTACTTGTTATAGCTTAGGCTACGCCTGCGCCTGAAGGATAAGGCTTAGTTAGCACGATAGAGTATATAGCCTTTAGATCGCCTTTAGGCCTCCCTTGTTACGAATATTTATATTCTTATTAACACTTATTGCAGTTCTACTTTAAGGCTAGTCTATTACATTAAATATTTGTTAAAACAGAGCTATAAAGAGACAGGATAGCTTCTAAACAGGCTCTAAACAATACTGTCTTGCAGCAAATACTTGCTACTCTCTAATCTCTTTAAACTTTGCAGAATAACAACCGCGCCGCGCTCTGCTAGCTTTAAGAATAACTTAATAAAGCCTGTAGAGCTATCTCTAACCTTACTACTCTAGCCCTAGTAACTCCCTATTAGAATACTACAGACAATACTATCTCTCCTACCTCTATAGATAAGACACTAGCTAGTAATCTAACTAACACAGCTAACCTGCTAGTAGCACCTACAGCACTCCCCTTAGTTAAAGTTAAACTACCTAAGTTACGACAGAAACTACTGCCTGTAGGAACTTAGTTTACTAGGGATTTAATCTCCTTTATAGCTTAGAAGGTTACTATAGAACATAAGCTCTAGGTTAACGCTAAGTTTATTAGTAGCCTAACTAACTAGTTTGTGTTTATTTAGGGTAACCTTACGCTAATAGTCTAACATAAAGTAGCCCTGTACTATTAGTAAGGTAGGTTTAACAGGCAGCATAATCCTATAAACTTCTTTATTTACCTAGAATTTTACTACGCAGATGTCCACGCTAGGGAGAAGGCACAGGCACAGCTTAAAAGCCTCTACTAGCAAAAGGATAAGTCTTTCTCTAAGTTCCTAATCTACTTTAATACTACCCTATAGTAGGTAGGAGGAATAGAGTAGTCTAATAAGTAGAAGTTAGGAAAGCTTTAACGCGCCTTTAATAAGAATATCTACACTATTACTCTAAACTAAGGTATTTTCTACACTAATTATAACTAGGTAGTTTACGCTTACAGCGCAATTGCAGTTAATATTAAAATAACACAGCTAGAAAAGTAATACTAATCCTATTAGCTCTCTAGACTAAAGCTAGCCTAACTACAGTAAGATGCCTAAGGAGATGTTATTATGTCTTCTATGCAGGCGACAGGCAGCTAATCCTATAAGGGCTAAAGCAAGTAGCGAGCTAATTAGATTCTAGATAATCTTTTCTACTAGCGTAAGGAGAAGGAACAGTGTATAAGATATAGTTAGAGTAGATATATTATAAAAGAGTGTAGTAATACAGTAGTAGTAAATACAGTATCCTCTTAAGAAGGCTCTGTACTTATAGACGTAGTAAGCTATAGCACGTTAAGGAAAGAGTAGCCTCTATTTTAGATATAAAACAGGGGTAGTATAAGGATATTAGAGTAGAGGAGTAGTTAGACTATAAGACAGACGACAACGTAGCTAGCATTTTAGAGAAGATAGATAGGGCGCTATTTTAGGTCTTAGCCTTCTTAGAGAATATACTCTACGTTAACGTTCTAATTAACTTAGGCTACTAATATTTCTATGCAGTAAGTAAAGTAAAGGTAAATAAGATTAAAGTAGATTACTTAGAAATTCTACTACGTTGCCTTTACTAAGCAGCTAGACTTACGCAAGGACTAATAATTACTTAGATAGTAATTTTATCTTATAATATTAATAGTTAGCGTATACAGCTTATAGAGTATGTAATACCTAATCTAGATTATAATATAATATTTAGCCTTCTATAGCTTTAGCACTTTAGCGTTACCCTCTAGGCTAATTAAAAGACTCTAGAGATCGCCTAAGTACAAGGATTAGTAGTCTAGGAAACGCAGCAGCGCTAACAATACCTAAAACTAGTTACTACAGTCTTGTTACTAGCTCTCCTGTCCTAGGGCCTAGATAACCTCTAAAGGTAGCCTAACAGCACGCTTATTACGAATCTCTAAGATATAACCTAGGTTCTAGCTATTACGCTCCTAAGTAGAGGAAGCAATAAGAAAGAGCTTACTAAGGATAGCAAGTGCCTCTCTAAAGAACTTAAGTCGTTCTAAGACCTATTTAATAAAGAGAAAGCAGCAGGTCTCCTACCTTACTAGGGCCAGATAGACTACTATGTAAAGCTAAAACTAAGATAAGACAGCTCTCTTCTAGAAGCCTTATAAGGCCCTCTGTACAGCATACTAAGAGACTAACTTATTAAACTTTAGCAGCAACTTACAGGCCTACTTAATAAAGGCTAGGTACGAGCAAGTTCTTCCTCTATAGGAGTACCTATCCTTATAGTAAAAAAGCTAAGAGAGGGATAGAGGTTGTATATAGACTACCGCGGCCTAAACGCGCTTACTAAACAAGACTACTACCTGCTTCTTTTAATTAAGGAGACTCTACGTACTCTATCTGCTGCTAAATAGTTTACTAAGCTAGATATTTAAGCAGCCTTCTACAAGCTCTATATCGCGGAAGGAGATAAATCTCTTACAGCCTTCTAAACTTACTTTAGGCTCTATAAGTAGCTTGTCTGTCTATTTAGTCTTACAGGAGCTCCTGCTACCTTCTAAAGATACATTAATAGAGTGCTAAAGGAGGCACTTAGCCTATTCGCTACTGCGTACTTAGATAACGTACTTGTCTATTTAAATAGAAGCCTTTAAGATTATATAGCGAAGGTAAAGCGTACACTATACTATAGTAACGTTACAGGCTGCAGCGTACTAAGTTAGTATAGACTAAGTAAGTTCTTAGAGGTCTTATATAAGATAACTAACAAGAATAAGTAACTATCTTATCTTATCCTATACACAAATTA
>MU006795.1:92266-128003 GCA_010093635.1 Massarina eburnea CBS 473.64 | reverse complement strand
TACTACTTACTTATGTATAGTGTTAACGCTGTATTATATTCTACGCAGCCTGTTAACCTAGTGTTAAGATACTACTTGCCTCCTCGCTTAGCTTACTATCTTAACTATCTGCTAACTCTGTGTTACTTCCTTAGCTTATTCTACTGCTGTTATAAGACCTTTTAGGTAGTTTACTATTACTAAGTAGACCTTGTCCTCCTAGTTGCAGTTTACTCGCGCGAGCAGCCCCCTCTATTTCTTAACTCTTTCTTTAAAGAGCGCTAAACTTCCCTGCTAGCCTCTGTTTACGACGTCTAAGTACTAGCTGTATTCTCCTAGCTCTCTCTCTATTAGCACTTCTCTACTCTATAATTGCATAGTAAGGATGTACTAGACTATATTAACAGAGTACTAAGTTATTAGTTCTAAGCTTACTAGCCCTTAACTACTCTGCTTAGCAGAGTAGCTAAGGATTAGTTTCCTGCTAGGTACCTCTACTAAACTAATACTTCTACTACCCTTTATAGGTTTTAAGGTAATAGTTTAGCAGCAATAAAGATAACGCTCCTTTTCCTGTCTAATAACAAGATCTAGTAATGTACTCGCCTATAGATATTATACTGTATTAAGAGACAAGCTACTGCGTACTATAGGCCTCTTAGGATAATTAACCTTATAAGGTTACAAACAATCTTAAAGTTAGACTTAATTACTATAGTCTAAATTTAAATAGGGATGTTGTACGCAGTGCTAACAAACCTATCTATAGATCTGTTAGCAGCTATTAACCTATTCTCTAAAGCTTCTAGGTCTGCTTCTTTATACGCTAGTCTAAGTGCCTTAGCAGCAGATTTGTAGAGAAGGTTAATTTAGGACCCTGTGTCTAGGAGGCATCGCGCTTAATATACTCTAATATAGACTACACATTATAGTAGCTTACTTACTATAATAGTTAGCCTAGTAACTTAATCTACCTAGGCCTTCTTGTTCTCTGTAACATCGTTAGCTCCTTTCTAGTAGGTATCCCTGCTACTCTCTATTTTATACTACAATGTTAAACTTATTATCTAAAACAACATAGACTCTATAACCTAGACTAGAATTCTATTAGCAGGCCCGTTTGCAGCTGCGTTTGCTAATGTTCTACTGCAGCTAATTACAGCGCGCTAGGTTAACCTAGCAAGCTCTAATTAGCTATTACTTTGCTAAGCCTAACCCTTATTATTAATCTCTAGGTTATTAAGTTTACTACTGCCTGCGCGTCTACTTGTTGCTATAGTTACGCAGTTAGTTTCTAGATACTTAGAGTTTACCTACGTATCCTGCTTCTCTCGTTACTTTATAAACTCTATTATTAACTTCTACATTAACTTATAGGTAAGGAGGTCTGCTAAGGTAAGCTCTTTAATCTCCTACTGCAATGTACTTAGCAGCGCGTTCTCCTCCTTTATTCTAAGAAGATATCTAATACTATTACTAGCTCTTAGAATTAGAGTGCCTAGTCGCCTTGCCTACTTTACTACTAAGGCTAGAAAGGTAATTACTGTGTACAGGTTGTTGTATAGCCGCGCCTCTATAGGAAGGTTATGCATTATCTTATTATAACTAAAGTTATCTATAATATTACAGCAGACCTACTCTAGTATCTTATTATAGTCTTCTTAGAAAGGTGTAGTTGTAGACTTTAGTTTCTGTACTTAGGCTCTGCGTGCATTTTATAGTATATCCTTTGCTACTAGTACTTACGTGTTCCTAGTCTATCTCTGTGTTATAGTACTAGCCTTAACAGCGTTTACACTTACTTCTAGAGCGAGCATAATATAACGTAGGTCTACCTTATTAAGTAGAAAGACTTTATCTAATCCTTGCTAGATAACCTAATAGTTGTTAAATTAGCAGGTTACCTTAGCAATACTAACATCCTGCTACTCTTTATTTACTAGTCTGTTTAATTATACTTCTAGCTTTAGTCTAGAACTTACCCTGTTAGTAAATACTTCTAGGTATACCTCTCTTATTAGACGTATTACAGCGTCTAGTAACACATAAAATTTATCTAATAGGTAGTTTTATAACTACTATGCAAGTATAGTTTTTAGGACTACTCTTAGTATCTAGCCTAGCCTATTACCTTGTTAACTAAAATACTATGTATACATGTCGTCCTGCTATTTCTTATACGCCTACCTGTTTAATTTTAAGGTTATTATTTTAAGGTAGTCTTTAATTAAATAAGATGTTTTTCTGCATCTAAAACACTCGCCTTAGCAGCTAGGGGATTATAATCTTACTTGCTATTAGTTCTCTAGTAACTAGAATCTATCCTGTCTGTTAGTATGCTATTATAGGGTTTTTGCAGCAGTAGCTAGCGTATCTTAGAGGAGTACCTTACTTACTAAGTAGGTATAGTTATGCACGTCCTTTATAAGACTAGCTATTAACTTATGTTAGGTAATTTAAGTAAGATGCGCTATATCTAGTTTAAGTCTATTTAAGTTATATACTAGCTTCTCTACTTGCAGATTAACCTTAGCGCTTATAGCTAGCTCCTTATTTAAGTATTAGTCTAGCTTTAAGTCTTTAATTATTAATTATAATAGGGTAATAAATAAATTTAAGGTATTCTGTTTACGTATAATCCTCGTTATCCTCTGCGCCTCCCTCTCTACTTCTCCTTTCTTAAAAGCCTGTATTCCCTGCCTCTGTTTAGCGACTATCTTTAAGTAGGTGTAGATTTCTTCTATCTTAAACGTTAGTTTGCTCTTACTCTTAGGGCAGTCCTTCTCTAGTATATAGAATATTACTATTTTCTTATCTTACCTATTTAGTCCCTAAAAGAAGAAGTAACCTACTTCTGTTACTATAATCTAACCTGCCTCCTCGCAAGTATTAGTGTATATAGATATATTAGTATAGTATTTAGTAATTAGTATATTACCTTCTACACATTCCTTAACGTATACTTTAAGAAATTAGCGCGTCTCTGTTTAATAAGAGATATTAAGCTCTTTCTAGCGCTCCTTTATATCCTCCTGTAGACGCTCCTAGTCTTATTACTTAAAAGCACTTAAGCGTTTAACTATTTGTCTACAAGGCTCTAAACAGAAGTCTAGGAGAACCTCTAACCTATCTCTCTCTAACTAATTGTAGGTTCCTGCGCAGCAGTTGTAGCTAGTAAGCTATTCTATAATATTATACCTACTAAAAAGCTTAATAGTCGCTAGCGCCTTTAGTTAAAGTAATAGTCTTAATTAACTAGAGTTAGATGCTTCTCCTATAGTAAGCCTTCTAGTATTAATAGTAGACATAGTATTAAAGGCTAGTCTACTCTTAAGGAAACGAAGTAAAGATGTTTAGTAGTTAATAAGGTAGGAAGTAATTGTTCTACTTACTGTAATACCTTCTCTAACGCCCTTCTTACGCTCTTATTATCTTTATCCTTTAGCTCTGCAGCTTTAGGCACTAAGTATTGCGCTAAGCTTGCTGTATTATTCTTTATCTTCTCCTGTATCTCCTAATTTTGCAATTTATTTCTGCTCCTTTCTATCTTCTTTATTTGCCTCTTTCGCTAGCCTTAGCTTCTTATCTAATCCTTTATAGGCTAGCTCCTTTAGCTGCCTATTATCCTACTGTAATTTGCTTGTTACGCTACCTACCTCTCTCTAGTAATGCGCGCAACTATTACTTGTATTATTCTAATTATCTTTTACTAGTAATAAGCCCTTTTCTTAATATTAGTTTTATTACTAATTTGTCTTGTTTCTTATACGCTGTTTGCTTAGTATCGTAGTTTGCTTAGTATTATTATAAGTCTCTCTCTAGGAAGTATAGTAAGTCCCTCTCTAGGAAGTGTAGTAAGTCCCTCTTTAGAAAATGTAATAAGTCCCTCTCTAGGAAATATTGTAAGTCTCTCTCTAGGAAATGTTATAAGTCCCTCTCTAGGAAATGTGTTAAGTCTCTCTCTAGGAAATGTTGTAAGTCCCTCTCTAGGAAATATGTTAAGTCCCTCTCTAGGAAATGTATTAAGTCCCTCTCTAGGAAATGTATTAAGTCCCTCTCTAGGAAATGTGTTAAGTCTCTCTCTAGGAAATGTATTTACTATTACTCGTGTACAGTTTATTTTATATGCGCTTTTTCGCTTAGCGTTATAGTAAGTCTCTCTCTAGGAAAGTATTACTCTATATTTCTTAGTGTACTACATAATTAACCTATACTTATACTACTACTTTTAGCCTCCTTCTATCCTATATTCTCTGTAGGTCGTAGGTTCAGGGCTGTTAGACTTCGCTATTTTGTGCTGTTAGGCTTAGGACAAACAAGAATTATACTATAATTATTAAAACTAGATAGAATAATTGTAATATTAATTTATTAATTTGTGTATAGGATAAGATAAGATAGTTGCTTATTCTCGTTAGTTATCTTATACAAGACCTCTAAGAACTCGCTTAGTCTCTACTAACTTAGCACGCTGCAGCCTGCGACGTTACTACAGTATACTACTATTAAGGTAGAGAGAGTAGTCCTATAGACAGGCATTATAACCTTAGGTGCTAAAAGAGAGAGAGGACAGCGTGCGCTTATAATAGCGCTAGTAGCAGGGGACGTAAACGTTCTAGTAAGAAGAAGGCGTTGCAGGTAACCTAGTAGCTAGATTAATAATAGGTACTAGAAGGCCTGTGTATAGATTAAAGCGCAGAGACAGAGACGCAGAGGAGGCTAATAGCTAACTAGAGTAAGAGTTAAACTAGGTACTACTAGGAGTTAACAGTAGAGAGTATACAGTTAGAAGCGTTAAGAAGGCAGGAAGAGCAGGAGCTAGGGCTAGTTAGGCAGTATTTATTGCTCTTAACTCTTTCTAAAGGACATGTTAGCAACGTTAAACTAACAGAGCTAGGAAATCTACTTACAAGCATCTTAGTCTAGACAGTCTACAGACCTTTAGCTTACTTGCCTACCTACTTAAGCTAATAATAAGTTAGGTTAAACTGCTGCTTAACTTAATAGTGCGCGTCCTAGATACAGTAGTCTTGCTCCTAGAAGGTGCGCTGCATAGTAGACACTATATTATAGATATTATAGTTTATAGCAGTTAGAGCCCTAATAGCGCTAGGCAGTAATAGTACTAAAGACAACCTAATAATAAAAGCGTTTAAGGCAAGACTACTAGAGTCTAGAGTAGAAAGACCTAGTAAAGCTAGGATAGATAGATTATACTTAGTAAGAGGGGGACCTGTCTATAAAGCCTGCAGTGCATGTTTATATACTAACTTCTAGTCTTTACAGAGCCTCTTAAACTCCTAGTTAAAACGCAGGTGTTTTCTAGTCTTCTTACCCTCGCTCTAAACAATTGTCCCTTTCTCTACTATATAGGTGTTACTAGCTTTATAGCTATTATTAGTATACTTAACGTAGCGCTAAGTACAGGCACAGAAATAGAGGTACGCAGCAAGGAGTAGATCTAGCTATAAATAGGACGCTTTCTGCTTCTAGCAGGGTTTGCACTTATTAGTAGACTCTATTAGGTAACTATAGAAACGTTAGCAAAATAAAAACAAGGTAAAGAAGGGCTAACACCTACTTAAGATAGCTGTATAGCCCTAGCTGATTTATACAGCTAATACAAGCACAGAAAGCCTCTTTAACGTAACTAAACTCCTTATTGTTACTATTACTAATAATAAGATAGTTACTAACCTTACAACGCAGCTTCTTACGCAGAGGTTCCTTAGACTATAGATATAAATAGTAAGTAATAACGTAGAACAGGGAGCGCTGTAATAATATACTAAGGAACTGCCCTTACAACTACAATCCCTACTAGGATTTAGAGGGCTGCTGCCTCTACTAGCACTAGAACTAGAAGTAGGGTTAAAGGACGCTATTATGCGAAAACTAAGAAAAGCTAAGAAACTACAGGGCGGTAACAGGGCGAGGTTAGAGAAACTGCAATAGGTAGAAGAAAGGTTAAGTAAGGAAAAGAGAACAGAAGAAGCTAAGAGTTTGTGTAGTAGGGCCTTGCTAAGTAATAATACTAAGCTAACGCTACAACAATATATAACTATGCACAGACTAGGGCCTAAAGTAACTGCTAGACTACAATATTACATAAGCGCTAAGCTTAGAACAACAATTAGCCTAATAACTAACTTTCTAATTGTAAAAAAATTTTTTTTTTTTTTTGCGTACTACAGCTGCCGTCTAAAATCACAGTAGAAAGTAATAGGAAAACAGTATAGGAGGGGAGTATGTTATAGCTCAGGCTACGCCTGCGCCTAAAGGATAAGGCTTAGTTAGCATAATAGAGTATATAGCCTTTAGATTGCCTTTAGGCCTCCCTTGTTACGAATATTTATATTCTTATTAACACTTATTGCAGTTCTACTTTAAGGCTAGTCTATTACATTACTATAACCTCTATCTACAATACCTACACTATAACATCTACACTAAATTATAATCTCTAAATAACTATATATATCTTAATTATAGAATCCTTACACACCTTTAATTTAAATAATAAACAACTAACCTAGAACCCTCTAGCGCTCTAAAAACTACGTAGAAATTTAAAAATAACAAGGTACTATATACTATTATTTTAATATCTTACTTAACTCTATCTTTACTACTACCTATACTAAACCTCTCTCTCTTTCTCTCCTCTCCTCTTCTCTCTCTCTCTTCTTTTTAATCCTCTTCTCTTAGATACAGAATATATTAATATATAAAAAAAAAATAAGTGTTATGTTACAGAGGGGTATATATACTACAAATACTGCAGCAGCATTAAGATTAATCTTTTTACTCCTAGCTGCAGGTTTATAATAGTTATAAGCCTAGAGACGCTTAACTGCGCATAAGCAGGAACCTAACTAACTATTAGTTAGGTAGGTAACCTTAAAGTAAGTTTAAGCGAGTAGCAAAAAGAAGATACCCCTTAACATAACAACCTTCTAGGCTAGCTATTAAGGTGTGATAGTATTACTAGCCTATTACAGTAGGTAGCTAGATTACAGGTGTATAGTATACTAGCCTATTACAGCATTTTAGATTAGCTAAGAAGTAGAGATTTCTTAGTAATCTAGGGGGTGTGTCGCAGAGGGGTATATATACTACAAATGCTGCAGCAGCATTAAGATTAATCTTTTTGCTCCTAGCTGCGGGTTTGCAACATGTTATAAATTCCTACTTCTCTTATCCTTTCCTTATCTTTATCTTTATCTTTATTACCTATTCTCCTCTACCTCTCTTACCCCCTGTTACTCTAACTAACCTACTCTCTTACCCTCCCCCCTCTCTCTACCTCCTCTCTAAAAAAGAAATTATTATTCAAACCCTCTCTAAAGGAAAAAGAGTAGAGAAACGAATCCGAAAGAAACCGAACCCCAAAACGAAAACGAAAACGAAAAAAAGCCATTTTTTTGCTGTAAGGCGCCTAGTCTTTAGTATAAACGTATGATTTATCTGTGTAGGGAGTCCTTGTTAATATCTCTGTGCACATACATGTGTGTATGTCGATTTTTTAATGTGTATTTTGCAAATTTGAGCTGCGAGAGGAGAGAAGAGGAGAACAAGAACGAGAAGAGCTAGAAGAAAAAAAAAAGGCAGTTCAGAAAAAGGGAGGTCAGAAAAAGGGGATTATAAGAAGGAGAGTGCGAGAAGAATAGGAATAAGAATAAGAAGAAAAGCAACAGCAAGCAAAAAGAAGCGTAAACCATGAACTAACGAACAAAGAATGTACATTAATTAAAAGCGTGAGAAGAAAAACCAAACTATTGCTCATCATCGCGCGACTTTTTCATATCCTTCCCACCTCTTATCGCCATCATCATCATCATCTTCTCCTCAACGCTTAATGCTAAAGACAAGCCCCCATCTTTCCCCCACCCCTCATTCACATCATGCAAGCAATTCTTCTTCACCCATTCACAATTCCCTTCAACTCAATCTCCAAACCACCATAAATCCATATACACACAAATCCCCCCGCACCCCCTTCGACCAAGAAGAGTAAAGTAACCCCGCAAAACACACAAAAGAAGATGCAACAACCAGGACAACAGCCACGCTTACAACAACCCTGCTTTTCGCCCCGCCAGACCTCCAAGCCAGGTCCAGCAGGTAAAATTAGAAGCAAAAGGTGGAAGGAAGGTCGGAAGCCAAGCCAAGCCAATCCGAAAAGGTAGAAATAGAATAAAATATGGGGGGTATCGACATTGACCGCCGCGAAGCGCAAATCCAAAAGTCTTTAACAGCATCCTGGGCCTTTTACTACACGTATTATTAAGGAAAAAAGAGCGAGCAAAGGAAGCAGGATGTGCGATGATGATGAGTGATGAATGATGACAGAAACCCGCTAATGATACTTTGAGCAAACCAAAAAAAAAACGATAAACAATGATAACAGATGCTACGCTACCAGAACGACAAATACAAACGAGTCATGGCCAATAATTGGCGTAAAAGATGGGTTTCGAAGAGATATACGGTGTCGGTGAAGATTAAGTAGGGAATGGTCGTAAATGGTCGTTGCAGTAATATGAACGTATAAACTTGAGCGCAAGGAGTGGTGTGGTGAATGGTATGCGCGAAATGGATCCGACAGGATGATTTAGATCATTGGGCCTTCGTAGACGCCGGCTTGCAACATTTGAGGCGGCATGTTGGCACGGATTTCCTTGGGATGCCTGTAGCCCACGAACTGCGAGTTTCTGGATTCGTCGTTGGGCGGGATGACCTGTTCCATTGGATAGACGGGCGGTGGAGGCGGTGGAGAGAGTCTGCTAAAGTACTCGCCGACGTTACCCTCGATAGGAGATCGGGCACTTGAATTGCGAGGGAAAGAAAACTCGGGAACACTCTCGTAGGGAGAGGCATCGGAGCGAGAGATGGGTGGGGACTTGTTGCGAGAGCGGCTGGTGCTGCGCATGCGCTCTGTGACTCGCTTGAATGACATGCCAATGTTCTCGCTGATGCTGCCTCGCCCACGACGATGAGAAACGGGCGAGCTGGTTGTCGAAGGCCCGGCGGAAGGCGATGATGTCTCTTGTGGTTTTTCGTTGGGGTTTTCCTCGATGGCGATGTTGATCATGCCGATGCTGCTCTTAGGACTGTTGTTCACGGGAGGGGGTGGAGGAGGAGGCGGCGGCGGCGGGCTGCCAAGATGCTGAAGCTCAGCTAGTAGGGGAGGGGCGGTAGATTCTGGCTCGAGGCTGATGACAACCTGGCTTTCATGGATAGTCTCGGCGATGCTGGCTGTAATGGGTGGAGGGCTGATACGCTTGTAGTTGGTGGAAGCAGAGAGGTCCGGAGAAGTGTTCATTCGGCTGTGGCCACGGTTTCCGCCAAGAGAGCCACGCCTTCCAATAGGGTAGGTAGGAGATACTCGGGGTGCATAAATGGAGGGGGACAATTCCTCTGGGGGAGCTGAAGCCGCACGGGTGAGTGCAGCTGGTTGACCGAATGTCGTTGCAGGCAGGAGCGGGCCCAGGTCATCTTGTTGACCGAAGTCATGATGCTCTTGTGTCATATACATTAGATTGTCTGGGATGGTCGGAACCGCAGGAATGTCCTCCGGCTCATTCGGAGGGGTGCTCATGTATCGGCTGTGACGCATCGCTCGCGGATTAGCTGGTAGTCCAATGGGGACTGAAGTGGACGAGGTGGCGCCGGTGGGCATCCTGTTTGTCGGCGAGTACTTCTTGGATATCTCAGGGTCTGCAGTGTGGCTTCGCTGAATAGGTTCCCTGTACAACGATACATAGTCTCCATCCGTGTAGGAACGCTCCGAAGGTATAGGACGATGGGCAAGCTGTCCAGGATGAGGGATAACAGGGGCAGAAGGTCGTCGGGCGAGCGACAATCTTCTCTCTTCCAGCTCTTTGGCGGCAATCTCCTTTCGAGACATGGTGCTTGGTCGTGAGAGTTTACCTGGGCGACCAGAGACATCTGATTGACGCGACTGGGGCCTCGACTCCGGAATACTGTCGAACGCACGATCGAGAGAGGGCTCGCGATGAACGCGGGTTCGACTGGTCTCTCGGAGAGAGGATTGGGCCTTGCGGCTCATTGAACGATCACGAGGCATGCGTCGATCAGGAGACTGATCTCGGCGAGTGCTCGAGGCTGCACGCTCACGCTCACGCTCACCGGGTCGACGGCTACTGCTTCGTTCACGGGGTCGAACGGGTTCGTATTCTTCGACGAGGGCATCCTCGCGGAACATTGGCTGTGGAGAACCAGGCGAACGCCTGGCAGAGCTCTCCCCCCGATTAGCGCTCCGCCCACGGTCCCCTACTGCGTGGCGACTTGAGGCCCGACTGGCGGCCCCCTTGCTTCGAGTGCGAGGAGCGACTTCTGGCGATTCAGCGCGACGCACTGCCTTGGAGGAAGCCCTAGGCTTGGCAGCTCTGGCACGACTCCGATTCGTTCGGCTGCTAGCGACAGAATCTGTCGCAACTGGAGAGCCAACATCTACCTTGTAGTAGCGCTCGTCGTCAAACGTGTCCGTGTTTGTGGCGGCCTCTTTGTGAGACTTGGCGTAGATTCCAGCGTCTTCAGGAGACATTGGGACTGGCGAGGATGGAGAACGCTTTGCCATTGGGATGTAACGAGCTCCTGAACGACCACGGGACTCTGACACATCGCGCGTGCGGCTGCGAGTTCGTGCATTGCGGCTGCTCGGACGAGCTTCTGTTCGAGATTCCGCTCGAGAGTCAGCACGCTTCCGGGCGGCAGTAGCATGGTGAGTGGCTTCCTCCAAGCTACTAATGTACTGGTCAATGCTGCGCGCCTTTGCACTCTTCACACTAGCGCCCGTCAAAGGTGCACTTGTGTTGGTGTAGCCTGTGTCTAGACCTTGTTCGATGATCATCTCCTGCATTTTAAGCTGCAGATCTTGTCGGTTCCGGCTACGGGAGCTGTTCCTCGACTCCGCCTCTTTCTCCTTCAACGTTGCGAAAACACCGGCAGCGGGGGAGGGAAGATGCCCTTGAGGATCGGCAGGTTTGTAGGTTGCTGCGGTGAGAAGTAATTCTTTCTGTTCGCCTGTTGATGCGGGACGGCGAGTAGCAAAGGGAAGCGTCTCCATCTCGCGGCCAATGTTGTCGACTGCAGTTCGAGGTGCAGAGTTCTCGCGCTGTCCACGGTTTGGGACAGCAAGTGAAGCTAGGCTCTCGTTGTTGGTAGTCGAACGATCCACTCCCGACTGAGATGGGAATCGCTTGCGCCTGCTGTATGCTCCCGGGGTGGCAGTCCTTGCGGAGGACGGATCGCGGGAGGGGTCGCGGGCGGCTCTTGAACTAGCTGCGAGCCAAGGGTTCTTGCCAGCAGACGGGCTCATCGCGGATTCCGCAATAGGTGTTGCTCCAACGTTCATCGGCGTCTGCTCGTCGTCTTCGGGAATCATCTGTTGAGGCAGAGGTCCGGCGCCGAAATCGGTGACCAGCTTGAGCGAAGACATCTTGGCCGCGACTCGACTCCCGGAAGCCGAAGGAGGTGACAATGGTGGGCTGAGTTGCGAGCCGAGCAGATGTTGCTTTTGAGCACTGAACACGGCATCTTGAGCGCGAGGAGAGAACCAGGGCTCGGATGATTCAAGTCCCATGCAGGAGAAGCACTTGACGGCTAGCTCCGCTTTGCCGTGTGAGACAGCGGCCTCTCCCCATTTCCTGACAAGGAATGATTGTCTCTGCCAATCGGTAGGGAACAGGAGGCAAGTGAGTAGGATGGCCTCCATAAAATACTTGCAAGACACGTAAACCTCGATAGCGTCATTGTGCTCTCCCAGACCGAGCAAGATGGCTACAGCTGGGTGGATGTCTCCCTTCTCGAGAAGTCGCTGAACAAAAGTCTCGCCCACCTTCTTCTGCGTACCCTGGCCCATTGAGCTCAGAGCAAGAAGCATCCAATCGGCCGAAGTCATGGACTCAGCGCCAACCATGGATGCCATGAGATCAGCACCTACATCACCTAACCACTTCGAGAGGAGAACGGCGGCGGCAGAGCCAGTAGGGTGACGTGCAACTATGCCTGTTAGCGTGAAGATGCGTCCCGAGGGGGCGAAAGACTTACGCTCGTCGCGAATCAGCTCATCGATATCATTCTCCCAGCCAAACACGACACGGAGCATGTTTTGTCGAAGGTCATCAGGTGAACGATTAGGACCTAGCTGTGTGTTCCGATAGGGGACGTCGCCCAGTCTGGCTTTTGTGAAGGGGAAAAGATCCATGTTCTGCGTGCGATGCGACTCATCGGGGCTTCTAAGCACTTCTTTGCGAAGATGTGAGGACCCATAGCGAGAGGAGTTGGCGGAGGAGGTGGATCGGATGGAGATACTCTCACGCGAAGTTCCCATAAAGGACGAGTTGCCCGACGAGAAGACGGTGCCACCCCCTGAGCTTTTTGACCTGCTGGTTTGTGATGGCTTATCGAACCTGTAGCGTGGCCCACGTCCACTGCCAGACGACCTTGAGCTCTGTGAGCCCCGACTCGACACCGGACTCAGGGGCCCGACACGATCTTTTCGTTCTTCTTCTAACTGATCCATCTCCTGAGCAATCTTCTGTAGTGGAGATAGGACCGACCCGCTCTCGCCCTCGCTGCTTTCTGACTCGATCAAGACATGTGCTGTCGTCTTTGGTTGTGCCGTCAGTGGTGTCTTGTCGAACTTGTCGTTTTCATCCAGGGAGTGAGGTGGCGATGGAGGTGTGTTGGCGGGAGGGTGTTGCAAGTTCTGGACCAGTGACGGTGCGCTGCTGGGGTTGAGGTCGTATTGCTGCACACCGTAGTTGCGGCTCATGGTGAAGAGGGTGGCAGTAGGGCCAAAGTTGCATATGGCGGCAACATTATCGACCGTCGGCACAGACTCATAGGTTACCTTTTTAGTGCGTACATCCCAGGCACAGGTTTGACTATTGGTGATGGGGCGTTAGCATGTTCGAGTTAAGCGCCGGGCGCATGCTTATGCAGGGAAGCGAGGCGTGTGAGATTTGGACGACGTACCCTTCTGTGTATTGGATGATGCGCCCGTTTTTCGACCAAGCGAACCAGCAAGGCCCGGGTTCTCTTTGATCTGATTTGTTGAGAATACGTATCACACACGGTGAGTCGCCACCGTGGGGAACCTTGGGTACGCTCCACACTCTCAAGTCACCGTCTGACGTCTGAGCGGCTAACATCTCGGACTTTTGCTTCGACGACGACCCATGCCACGCAAGCCCCGCCATAGGGGAAGGGGCGCGTGGCGTGGTCAGGGTGTGGAGAATGGTAAATGATGGTTGGAGAGTTGCAATCAAGATCGAGCCATTCAGATATCTGGATTGGGTCAGTACGAAATTCGCCGGCACGTGGATGTGTTTCAGGTACTCACCCAATGGCAAAGGTCCGGCAGTCGGCGGCTGGGGCAAGGGCGGTTATGGGGTCGAAAATGGTCCTGGCGGATATGTGCTCAGAGGTAGAGGGCTCGAACAGGATGATGTTGCCCTGCGCATTTCCTGTCGCAAGTTAGAGCAAGATGGGGGGGAGTTCAGAGGGCAGCGAACGCACCGAAAGCCACATTGCCGTTCCTCATCCACGAGGCGACCCGGATCTGGTCGTAGGAGGCAAATCGGGCCACCTCGTCGCCGGTGAGCAGATCCCACACAATGGCCGTGCTCCCGGCGTCGTAGCTCACCACCAGCCGTCCCGCGCCGCGCTCGCTGACGGTGTCGGCGGAGATCCAGGACACATCTTCGCGGTGGCGGGTGAACCTCCGCTCCACAGCCAACGTGTCGTGGTGCAGGCAGAGAATGACATTCCGTTGGGCGTACAGCAGGAAGGAGGCAGTGGCGGTGCATGGCTCAAAGGCGAACTCGTCGCTGCCGGGCGTGATGCTGGGGGTTGGCGGCTTTTGGTTGAGCTCCGAGCGCTGGGAGGAACCTCTTGAGGCTGAGCGCTGTCTGAGGGCGGTGGACGACATGTTGCGCGGGCCTTTCTTGGGGTCTGAAGTCAGTCGAGCTCGAGTCTAGCCAGCTTGCCACGGCCTCCCACGGCGCATAGCAAGCGGAAATACTATCGATAAAGGGCTTCTTCGGGCGCACAATCAGGGGCTTCCAGAAGAACGGCGATGGAAGGACGTGTGGTCGGGGAATTGAAAACTCACAGCAACGTGGGCGCTAAAGAACAGTGCAGCTGTTCCCAGGCTCCCCTTGGGTGTGGAGGGCGGTATACTCTAGCCCCGCCCGGGCGGCGTGTTCCTAGATAGCTGCTGGGGTGTGGAAGTCGGCGGGTAAACGAATCTGCATGCGACCGTTTGGAAACAGGTGCGGCGGTTCCACACAACGTGCAGCTGGAAAGAGCGAGTTTTGTAGGCAGGACAGACGGCAGCAGAGGGTGAGGAGAGCAGCAGACGCGGTCGCAAAGGGTCGACGTGTGGGAGATGTGCGGCCTATCAAGGCCCGGCGCTTACGAGTGCAGGAGTGCAGGATGGATTGATATTTGCTCAGAATAGGGCTCGCAGCAGCTCGCACGGCCAGTTGAGCATCGCGCGGATCCAGCGAGGCCTTAACGAGGCCTTAACGAGGCCATGGCCAGGGACGGTGAGGCGTCTAACGGCCGGGGCTCTCGCCTGCTCATTTGCTGGCGGGCAATACAGGTCGCGATGGGGAGCGTCGAGTCCTCGGGCGACGAACCAGGGCCGTGAAGAAGCTGGGAGGGATGCGGACCGCCAAGACGACCGACCCAGTGACACGACGGGGCATCGTTGGTTAGTTGGAGAGGTTTCGCGCCCGCAGAAAGCGCGGTGCCTGCATGGGACGGGCATGGGACGCGCAGCGCAGCCTCTCACGAGGCGCGAAGCCACAGGGACGATGGGAGCGTCGACGGGGGTCGACGGGGGTCGAAGGAGAGGTGAAGATGCGGGCGGCTGATTGGCCGCGCGACGGTGACAAAGGCAAGCCGAATCACACCAGGACGCCCCCCGGCGACCGAATCATGATGCGCAGGAGCGCTCAAGGTGCGGGCCGAGACATGGATCCCCAAGGATCACCATGCATCATCCTCTTCGGAAGCCTGGCTGCAACCCCGCCGCACGACGCGGGCGGACTCATATATCAGACTACGCTGCTCGTTCAGGAGGAGCAGACGTGACTCAATTGCTGCGCTGCGCCCGAGTCCGCTGGGGGCCGGGGCCATTGTTATCATTCATCCTTCCGAGTCCCACTACTACTGAGCCTCACGCTGCTGTCGTCGTCCTGTCTCCGTCGAGCTGCACCGTGCCTCTAAGCTACTGCGGGTCTTCCCTTCGTCTGCAGTTCCACGCCGCCGGCTCAAGCTCGTACCACTGCTGCGATCTCACAGCAGCCAGTTCCGAATCATGTGCGCTCCCGTGCAGTGGTTGTTCCGACTGACGCTGGTCCCGGGTGCGTGTATCGCGAGCACAAGACAGACGTAGGTACAAGAGGCTCCCTCGTAGACGGATCCAGTCATGCCTACATGTGCCCAGGACAACGGCCTTTCTGACTTTTGGTTTCATGGCCGCACGTACAATAATAGGTAGGTAATACGTAGTAGTGGTGGCCGAGGGGGGGCAGGGCAGGCCACAGGGCAAACGCTTTCACGCCGCAGCCCTCGCCGTCACTCCCGCAGCGTGACTTACAGCAAGTCCAAGCTTCCGTCGATCCGCGAGAGCTCTCTGGCTGCCCTCTGTGCTGTGCGTTGGTTGTTCGCATTCGCATACGCACACATATTGGGCTGCAATAGGTAGGTCCCGACATGCTCCCCACCCAGCAACGAGCCGTCAAGACCTCAATGCTAGGGGCTCCTGATCGTCTTGCCCCCAATCCACATCACCAATACCATTGAGCACCCGGCCAGCACGTATCACAATTTGTTGTTCCAACGAGATCATCTCATGCTGTGACGGACGACGGTCGAAGCTCAAGGCTCGAGGTGAATAACCGCCCGCACTAGCACCGCATCCCTGTGCTCCTCACCGCAAAACCCAGCCACCCGACTGCCCCTCACCAATCCTTCGACCGCACCCCACGTCGACTTACTTCCACAGATACAACCCAGGCACGGTATGAGGGAGCACTGCGACGCAACCTGCCCCTCGTTATAGTGCTCGCTTTCTAGAACTCCTCGGAGATTCACTCTGCTACAGGTAGGTATTGCACTTGCAAGTCGCACAAGACATGCATCGGGTGCCGGAAGCGTGAGCTCGCCTTGTACAGTATCTACCCAGCGAGTGGAGGCGTTCGGTCCATAAATTGCAGCCGACGTCGCGTTACTGGGCTTATTTTTGGATGTGGATTACATGCTTGCAAGTTGCAAGTCACAAGTACCTTTGAAATTACCCGTTTTCATGCCATGATTCGAGCCTTGGTGAAGGATTTGTTGGTGTATCCAGATCGTCGTACGATCATGCGGATTATTGGAAACATTGGGCATCAAATCAAGGTCTGAGGAAAGGCGGTGACGTTGGAGAGTGCTTTGCAGTGTCGTCATGTGCCCTGGTGTCTGGTGTCGTGCATCCTTCCCACGCGATACCGAGATTGTTACCACCACGAGAGTCGCCACAACAGTATCGACAACCGCCACTACCACGCGGGCGTACGTCTCCTACATCTCAACAACTCCCATCGGTGTGACGGGTGTGACGACCCCTAATGCCCGATCCAACATCACGATAATTCGCATACAGGCAGAGCCGACAACTTCTCGAGTAAAATGTAGTGGTATTCACTAGGGGGTCCTATGGACGGGGTATCAAAAAGGAAAAGTGCGCAGCCACAGCTGCATGTCGCAACCGAAATGCAGTTCCTGCGCTCCTGCGCGCCGTTCCAAGTCGCTAGCCATCCGTTCATCGGAGGAGGGGGTATCAAATAATGCTGTAGCCAAAAAAAAATCAAGAACGCCTGCTAATGCTGCAAAATCAATCACAAAAAATCCTCCAATCCTGCGAAAAAAAAACCCAACTCGCCAAGCGGCTTGTTCGCGTCGTTTCATCCATGCAATGGATGCGGGTAGTACGGGCCGGAAACCACTTTGCTGATCGCTGCATCTAGAGCCCGTCATGTGTAGATAGGGCTTGGGCTGGATGCGGAAGGTCGACGCCTGGAAGAGCGACGTCGCAATAACGAAGTTGCGCGTCTCACGTGGGGGATGCAACCGTGACGCCTCTGTCTGCGACACCCACGCGACAAGCGGACTGTGGGCAGCCGCTTCTCGGCGTCGATATCGGGGTTGGGACGTGGTAAAGTGACAGACCGATGGTGGTCGGTGTGCGGACAAGTGCGCGATAAGTGCTACGCGCATTGTCCGACTACCAACCGGCCAACCAGGAAGAAGTGAAGAGCCTCTCCATAATTGGAGTCGGCCAGTCGCAGTGGCAGGTGGTCGTGCGAGCTGTGACTGGCTAGTTGGTGGATCACGTGTGGGTGATGAGCCACGTGATTTGGTGGGTGGTAACGCGCTAACACAGAGTGCGCGCGGCTATCGAGTGGTGATGGTGTGTATGACTGGGCAACGAGTCAGTAAGGGATGAAAGATCGATACGAGTGGCTGGCTTACAGTGGTGGTTGGGGTATCGATTGGGGTTCATGCTCTTCACTCGCGCTGAGCTTCGGGCGACTCAGAGATGGGAGTCATGGGCTTGGATGACGTGCGCTGCTTGCGGCCGCTGCTGCGCCTTCGCTGCTGCTGCTGCTTCTTGGGCTTCTCGGAGGCGTAGATGGGCGCCAGGAAGGACTGTTGCCCCATCGGCGGCTGGCGCGGCGGCGCTGGTGCTTCGGAGAGGTAGCAAGAGGTGGCGGCGGCAAAGTCGTCGATGTCGTCACCGAAGAGGTCGGCGTCAGAGATGAAGGAAGAGGGCGTGCTGCGGTACTCGAGCGAGCTGCCAGTCGGCCAGGAAGGATAGGCACAGGTGGAGGCACGACTTGACGACGAGGAGCTGGAGGCGGAGTAGTTGCTGTAGAGGGATCCAGTGGGCGAAGCCATGTTGATGGGGATGGACTTGGAGGGCGACGAGCCGGGCGAAGATTCGAAATGCATTGCTGCGGTTGTGAAACTGCGGAGGCGCGTTGTTTATATGGCGATCAAGAGTTGTTTGCGGGAGCCAAATAAGTTAACCGGGGCGAAAACGGCCGAGGGTGATGACGATGGTGGCAGAACGGAACCGGATCCGATGGTGGGATTGCAGCGAAAACCGGGATGGGGAACGGCGACTAATAAATGATCTCGCAATCGATAGTGGTGTAATGTAGTGTAGTATCAGAACTCAGGAGGTCCCTGGGGGGCGATGGTATTATAAGCACGGGGACGAGGGGTCAGGAGGCCGAGTCAGAAGCAATGTTGTCTGTGTCTCGACTCGGAACGAAAGTATCTATCAGATGGTCTAGCCGTGGGATGCGTTGGTCACTGCGGCGTTATATCCTCCGCCTGCAATTTTCAGACTAGGCCGCCGCATGAAACGCCATCTTCCTGGTGTCCGCTGTCGCGTCCTGATTTGCTTCTTCCACATTTGTCGGTGAGTGACCGCCCTTTCCGGAAGGCTAAAGGATTGGGCAGAGTTGACCGCTGTTTGCGAAAGCCACCACTCCCGTCAACCCCGTGTCCCACCCGCTGCAGCACGCCTGCAGAAGGCTGCAGAACCCCGGCCCCGGGAACTCGAGACCGCCTTTCCCTATCGCGGATGCAGTCAACAACCGGCTTTCACGAGCTTTCACGAGCGTTCACGACACGGGAAGATGACTCCTCTCAGCAAATTTCCATCGTTATGCCATGGCACCGCGCGAGCAGCAGCCCAGCGCGGCGTCGTCACGCTTCCGAATCAGGCACTCCCATCCTGATGCGCCCTTTCCGCTTCCCCTTCCACGCTTCCCTGGCACTGACAGCACACTGTCCACTTTGCGTCCCACGCCCCCACGAGGCCGAAAAACGGGGCTTCCACGTCTGCTGCTGTGGCGCCCTGCTCCGGGGGATCGACTAAGTTGCCTCTTGACTGGATGCGGTAAGTTGAGCCTGCTGGCGATCAATCGTCGGGTATCGGGCGCGGCTGGCCTCTCTTTTGCCCATCCCGAGTTCTGCCGGCCGTTTATGTTGCCAAATGGGGACTGAGGGGCTCTGTCAGTGCCCGGCTGGCCGTCCGCTGCTCCGCCTCGTCATTATTTCTCTCCCATTGCCGGCGGAGCACCGCCAGCTCTGCACAGCGCCTAATGACACGCGATAACGCACTGCTCAGATGTTTTGGCACACGTAAACACCGCCGTGCTGCCTTGATTTGCGCGTCTGCCCGTTAAGCCCTGCGCCGTCCCCAGTGTTATCCCCATCATCCCCAGTGTTTGCCCCGGACTCACCGTTGATCGTCGTGGGGAGAATAATAATAATGGAAACGAAACGCACAGTGATGCAAACCTTCCCCAGGCCTTGGTGGCCTCGAGGACTGCGTGGCGTGCCGGTGCGGGCAAGATTGTCCGACTGTTATTATTGAGTTTCGTCGGTCGATACCTCACACGCACCTCGAGACGGCGAAGATCTCAGGGTCCAACTCATGATATCACTCCTGGCCGCGGACGTGAATTCTAGCGGCGCAGAGCTGTCCCAGACTGCAAACTATTTATCCTTTTGCACGTGAAGCGTGTCTAGCATTCACCCGGCAACACCTCGGACGTCCGCATTGGGAAGTCCGTGAGACGCGATCTCGCATCACAAGCGAAAGGGCTGTTCGCCATCCGTATTCAGTACGCCGCCTCCGGATCTCCAACTTCCAGAATGCCATCAGCAACTGTCGTGCAATAATAGCCTGTACAACCACACCCATAAGGCTGAGTAGAGATGTGTAGTGTCCGGTCATGATGAGCGGGCTTATATGCAGTCATCTCCTCAATACCACTCTGGAGAACAACGCTTACGATCCCAAAAATACGAATAATATGTAATCGCCATTATTATTATTATTGTTCCATCGACGCCTGCACCCGTTCTATATTCAGGCAAATGTGCAGCTGCTTACCTTCCGGATGCGTTATGCTAGCGCTTCCACGTTGTCTTTAACTTTGACGGCCCAAACAAGGTGCAATTATGTCGAGGCGCTCGGACTTTCCCTACTTTAATTCAATTCCAGGGCCGGCTGTTGCGCGGTCTTCTTTCTTAATTCCCGGTGCTGGCTGTGGAAGCGATAAAACGGTCGGCAGAAGATCGCAAAGCCTTCCACGCGGCTTCCACGCCTCGAAGCGAGGCGAACTTGAAACAGCCTGCACTTGATGTACCGTTTCGCAGCAGCAAATTCCCTGCACGAAGCCAAAAGAATCTGTAAGGAGTTTGACGATAGCTTCGTCGCGATTTCACGATGATGGCATAATACAGTTCCGAAGCCAGCACAGATGCTGCACCCACGTTTTCTCCAGGAGAAACAGAGTTCACCGGCATGCAGGGTCCGATCTTCCCCGGGTGATGCACGACTCATGAGGCCACGACTGATTGCCCAAGGCAGTTTGAGGGAACGAGCATCCGCATCCGCGACGCGCGCCACGAATCAGCCCTCGAACGTGTCCCTTTTCCACGACTCATGCGCGAACCTCTGCGGAAACTGTTTGTCCATCCGCGAGATTGGATCCCCAAGCTCACCATCAGAGCTTTAATGAGGAAGAAGAGTTTTCCTTCACTCAGGCCTTCTAGCGCGCGCACCGTACCTGGGAAGGAATTGCCGCCCCCATCGCCGTCCAGTTGCAGGCCGTCCAATGTCACCTCTGACGTACCACTGCGGTACACTAACGCGCAGAAACTTCTCTCGCATGTCGCGCCGACTACCACCTCACATTCCTTCGACTAGGAGTAAATCGGCGACTACCCGCTACCTGGAACCCACACCTACCCAATGGGGAAAGTTGGGATGGAGTTGGGACGGAAATCTCTTCACGTGGGATTTCCTTTCCAACGGTGCGGGATTAATCGGGAGACGAAAACGGAAATCCAAGCGCCGATGCTGGCGTGCGAAAAGTGGGCATGGAGTATCTTCGGAAGAGCCTCATGATGCACGGCGCCGATGCCGAGTTTGGATGGGCGAGGTCTGCCTGGTCTCGGTTCTTCCACTTTTCTTGTGTGGAGGTGGCTGGAGCGCTGTGAGTCATGCCAGAGAACCGTTGGTGCCGTCGAATAGTAGCAGGGTCCTACCCGATAGGTGCTGTTGTCGTCCCTCTCCTTTCTCTCTCACGGCGCGCGCCTGTCGCGCGCCCTCGAACATTCACCTGGAACGCCTTGGACTACTACTCGGACTGCTCCAGACCCCTCTTCTGACAACGGCGCACCTCCTCTGCGACGATCTCGCGCTCTGGCCTGAAGCATCTGCCGCTGCACCGAGGATACTCACCCCCACCTGCCAAATGCGCCATGTGCCTCTTGAACTCCAGACGAACATGATAATCAATATGTACATCAGGTAGATCTTGCGGGTGTCGGCCGCGGTATCAGAACTCGGTGTTCCTTCACGGGGTACCCCGCGCGCCACCGTCCATACGTCTCCGGAATATCCTCGTAGTTATCGATAAGCAATACAGAAGCAATAATCATGTTTATCGTATCTTGACCCGCGGACTTCGGCCTTGCCATCTGCCCGCCTTGTTGTCCACGTTACAGGGCGGGGCGGGGTAGGCTCAAATCTACATGTATCATAATAAGACAGCACACGACGTTTAAGGCAAGGTAAGCACGGCTTCTCCGTACCCGCGGCTGTGGCGTCATGCGAGAAGTGAAGTGGTGCGAAGCACAACGCATGCCGACGTCGGAGTTGGGAATCTTTTGAGCGTTGAATATTATTGCACGATACCTTGTATGTGCGTGCATGACATCAGCGCGGTGATTGGAACTCCCGAAACACACTGTCTGTTGTATGTAGGTAGTACGGGCAGGGCTGACTTGATGCTGATACCTATGCGATGACTGGACCACCCCCGCAATCATAAAATAAACTCCAGATTACGGGCGGAGTGTGGAGATGAGCGTAGCAGAATAATCACGAAGACGAACATAATAATAATGCTGTGCGACACGAGTATGACTGTGCCTTCCCATCACGGTGAACAAGTCCTCGTCATCTCCCCCCAGACAGCACACCACACCACACCACACCACACCACAAGGCTATCCAGACCGTCCATCTATCTGTCACCCTCAGGCCCTCCTCATCAGGCCCACCACCCATCTTCAATCATCAGCTCTCACTCATCGCCAAACCCCGACCCATCAAGATTCCCCATTCGCATCCGTGTACAACCACACCTCTCGCAAATCCATCCCAGACATTATTATTATTGCGGTGAACACTTCACTCCGCAGTCCGCAGTCCGCAGTCCGCACAGGTCGCTCGCTCACCCGCTGTCACTTCGCCCGGGCCCCGGGCCCCGGGGGGAAGAAGAATAAAATCTTGCCGATAAAGTGCAACGCAACGAATCTGCACAGGCCGTACCACGTACCTGTAACCCGCATGCATACGCGATGCGATCGGGCAGCAGCAGCAGCAGGACAAAATATGTGTGTGTGTGGTAGGCGGTAGGTAGGCACGTAGGTAGGTAGGTAGACTCACAAGCAAGCAAGGTAGTGTCGTAGACACACAGACCACCTACCTACCTACCTACCCTAGCTATCCAATCCCACCCATTTTCCCGTCTAATAACCTCACATCTCCTCCAACCTCCGCGCACACACACGCGCGCATAAATAGCGGCTTTGGATATGATGAGCTGGCACTATTTCTGCATTCACGCTGTCCGTCCGTCCGTCCGTGTGTGTGTGTGTGTGTGTTTAGGTCGTAGGGCACGGGTCCTACTTCATGTACACTACTGTTGTCTAGTCTAGCAACCACGCTACGGTGAGTGAGTCATCGCAGTAGTACCTCGCAGTAGTAGTATCTAGTATCTAGTCGTAGTAGTAGAAACAATGGTACCGTCGTTAGTGTGGATAGCGCGTCCGAGCGGGCAAAGGATGAGGATGAAGGAGGCGAAAAAAAGAGAAGAAGGAAAAAAGAAGGGAAAAATTGCGGTCGGACCGTCGCGGTGTCTGCGCTGCTGCTGCTGCTGCTGCTGCTGCTGCTGCGGTTGGAATCGGGTGCGAAAAGGCGGTCGGGTTTGTTGGCTATCTATCAATATTGCGGGAGATAGATAAGTGAAGAGGGGGGGTCGGTCGTATGTAGATAGGGTAAGTATTTTCTAGCCTGGGCGACGGAATATTAGAAAACAATAATACGATAATCACGCACACACACTCGAGAAGAAAACACCACACAAAAGCAACTCGAATAATGGCAACAAAGTCACGTTATTCATTTCCCATTATTATTGTTTACCTTTTTCTGTGGGTTTCCACCGCCTCTCAATCCGCCATGAAAACGCCATCCCGTTCCCGTCCACCGAGCCACATCATGCGAGTCACCGCCTTCCCTCCCCCCCAAAAAAAACAGAATCCCCACTACGTTCTACGTCATGACCGCTAGATGCATGTAACTCACCGCCCGAATAATGGATACCTTATCCACCATATCCACAATCCACATCATCCCAGCTAGTCTACATGTAACAAGCTGTCAGAAGCACGATGACAGCGAGATGTGGAGTCGGTCAAAGGCACGATGACAGAGGGAAGTGGAGACGGTCGGCATCCGACAGACATCTGTACATGCTCCGAGTAGACTAGTCCCTGCATACGCGACGGAGATCCTCTGGGTGGAGAATGCTACTGTAACGGGAGTTCTTGGTGTGAGTGGGGGAAAGGCTTGAAGTCTGAAGCATGTGGTATGGAGTTCTGGCCGATGATATGCGTTGATCTCCGAGAATTAAAGTATGTAGCATCAGAGTAGCAAGTCTATGTAGGATAAGCCTTTCCCAAAGTGGGAGGTATGGTAGAAGACGAGCCTGAAGGGAGTGGCTCGTGATGGAAACTGAATTCAAATAACCGGCTGTATGAAAGACATCATACACGTGTTGAAGAACCGAAACTAAACCGGGAAAACACGAAACAGATCGGCAAATGGATTCGACATGTTTGATGTCCACGGGTGTGGCTTGACTTGGTTCGCCATCGATGAACTACCGCGAAGGGCCGATGTTTTCCGCTAGCTTCAGCCGGAAGGAAGATGTTTTGCAGCGTGCAGCCGCCGCCGATCCGGAATAGCGCCTAACTACCGGCCGGATAAAGTGACAACCACGGTAGGTGTTAGGAAGTCGATAATCTTCATATATGAGACGGAGAATCTCCGCCCGTCAACGGCGCCCAATACTGGTCGTTATTGAACTTGAGCACCTCGTTGCCCCAGGACATCCAGCCGCTGACCAGATAGCGGGAAAAGATCTCTAGGACGGAGTAATCTTGCTTATCCGGCATATAGGGTTCTAGCAACTCTTTCAGGCACGGTTTGCGGGAATGGATGTCGGGCACGGCGGCGATGACCCTTTTCTTGACAGCAGGCGCCGGTCCCATGGTCGTCCAGGAATTCGGCGCCGCTCTCCCAAGAAGCAGGACCTCGTACGGTTTCCGCGTAAGACTATCGATGTCGAACATCGGCTCGCCTTGTGTCGTCGTCTTTACCCATACCCACTCTTCGATCAGTCCGATGTTCCACTTCTCGAACAGTCCCCCGGGACCGAGCATATGATCCCTCAGTGCCTCTTTGTTGGTAATCCACACGCCCACTAGCGCGTTGTGCTCCAGGTAATTATCGATGTCCATCTTCAGTAGCATCTTCATGGTATGCGGTATGCCGCCGACCTGCTCATAGCCTTTGCTGCGCTTAGCGGAGCGATTGGGCCACGGCGGATCGAGGAGCACTAGGTCGAAGTGTCGCGGGAGTGTGTACTCGTCCGTAAGCTCGCGGAACGATGTACGGAAGCTCTCCGAGTGGGTGGAATCACTCAAGAAGAACGACGCCCCGGGGGGAATCGTGAAACGGTACGCAGCAGAAGCAACCGGTTGGCCGGACTTTGTTGCGTTCTCGAACACGGCAAGATCTAATGCATGCTTCTCCGGGTTGTGGAAGGAAGACGTCCACGGCTCTTGCACCCCTTCCAGCTCGGGTTCCTTCGGTAAATTGGATCCGGCGCGTTGTGCGTCCGAATTCATCTCGCGTGCAGACCGGTACGACATGCACCATTTGTGTGTCACGGTCTCAGGCAACGTTGCATTGGGTTCGGAAACCGCACCGAGAAAAGCCATCATCTTCTGGAAGTCGAACGCGGCATCATCGCCCTTGCGTTGCTCCAGTGCGGCCCATTC
Source organism: Massarina eburnea CBS 473.64 (assembly GCA_010093635.1). NCBI lineage: Eukaryota > Fungi > Ascomycota > Dothideomycetes > Pleosporales > Massarinaceae > Massarina > Massarina eburnea. The sequence continues at coordinate 102,782 of MU006795.1, read as the reverse complement.
CCGTAGTCGCAATTCGAGCTCCTGCTCTGGATCATCTATCTCCATATCTGTCTTCCCGCCCTTTGGTACCCGGGCCTTTAGCTTGCGTGGTTGGCACCAAGACCCCGAGACATGTGAGTGGATTTCTCTAAGCGCCCTCTCAACGACGTTCTTGTACCCAAGGTGGAGCACCGTACTGGCGAGATGCACAGGGTGATGCTTGGAGTCGTTGACTTTTGCTTTGTTGGTCGTCGGCTCGTAGTTGAGTGGAATAGGCTCTTCTAGCGGCTGTGTGGAAAGGAGAGTATCCGAGCGACCTTGGGCTAGGGCAATGGATGTTGGTATGTCGATGAGCGTGATGTCTTTGTCGTCATTTTGATAGAGTATAGCTGATCGCGAGGTCTCCCCGGTTTCGGAAGTCGCCATGCTGGATGGACAAATGTCGGATGTTCAGAGAACTGTACGAAATGCGAGTTGAGCTTGAAGATGCAGAGATTGACTGGAGATAATGACGGCGGAAGCAAACTTGAAGGAAATGTATACCTACTCCTTGATTCAACCGCGGAAGCGGTTCTACAGTATCAGAGTGCGAATACGAAATGTGCCGGAGTATAGTATCGCGACCTTTCGTATTGTTTTGCTTCAACAAGGTGCTCGTGCTTCACGATGAATCCAGAGATGCAAATCGTGGTGTGAACGACGAAAGCGTCGGCGAGGAAATGTTTCCGCTTACCAACGGCTCTGCCAAGCCCTTTCCGCCGCCCGGAAACAGATCCTCGGCAACCAACGTCATGGCAAATCGTTCATCCTCCAGACCGAATTCCCGTCTTTCTAATCACTTCCCCATACCCCCAATCCCCCAATCCTAACTCACCATTCTTAAGGAAACTAACATCATACGCGTCCTTATGCTGCGGTAAAAATAGCTGTAAGAAGAAGGAACAAATGACCACGACCAACCATGCCTCACAAGAACAATCCCGCATCATGACCACACCCGCCGCGCATCCCCTCACAAACCGCCAGCCATCGAACCCATACCCGACATCAAATGAGAATATAAGAGCGGACAAGAAGAGGATGGGGCCGCCACGGAAGGTGGACAAGCATAGCCCCGAATACCTGCTAAAGAGCGGATTTGCGGGTGGATTAGCAGGCTGCGCAGTATGTCTTCAAGCCCTCCAAAACCATCCAGACAGGCCATACTGATACAAATACTGTAGGCAAAAACAGTAGTCGGCCCTCTTGACCGCGTGAAAATCCTCCTCCAAACCAGCAACCCAACCTTCGCCAAATACGCGGGCCACTGGTCCGGCCTCCCCAACGCAATCCGCGACATCTACGCCGCGAACGGCTCACGCGGACTCTTCAAGGGCCATTCAGCCACCCTCCTCCGCATCTTCCCCTATGCCGGGATCAAGTTCCTCGCCTACGAGCAGATACGCTCGCGCGTAATAAAGAACCGAGCGCAAGAGACATCAGTACGACGGTTCGCGTCGGGAAGCATGGCAGGCATGGTCAGCGTCTTCTTCACCTACCCACTCGAAGTAATCCGAGTGCGTCTAGCCTTCGAGACGGAAGCGCAGAGCAGGAGCACATTGCGCGGCATATGTAAAAAGATATACAACGAGCACCCGCCAACCACGGTCCACCATCCAAGCAACCCCATCACAGCCGTCGCAGCCACAATCACGGAGGCGGCCGCTCCGCGCACCGGCTTCGCGAACTTCTTCCGCGGCTTCAGTCCCACGCTCCTCGGCATGATACCCTACGCAGGCGCCTCCTTCCTCGCCCACGACACCGTGTCGGATATCCTACGCATCCCCGCCCTCTCCCCATGGACCACCATACCGCATACCGAGCGCACCGAATCCTCAAGCTCGTCGCACAAACCCGCACAACTACGCTACTGGGCCGAGCTCAGCGCCGGCGGCATGGCCGGCTTTCTCTCCCAAACACTCTCGTATCCGCTAGAGGTCATACGCCGGAGAATGCAGGTCGGCGGGGTGGTGGGTGATGGGCATAGGCTCGGCATCGCAGAGGTCGCAAAGAGGATCTATGGGACGAGTGGGTGGAGAGGTTTCTTTGTGGGTCTGACTATCGGCTATGTGAAGATTATACCCATGTCTGCGACGAGTTTTTATGTGTATGAGAGAGGAAAGTATCATTTAGGGATTTGAGGGTATCGATTTGCATCGCGTCAATAAGTGTTGATCTAGTCAGTTGCGGTATACTCGACATTGGCGTTTGGGCGACAGGGGAAGGCTTTTTGCATACGGATAGACGCATCGCTCTGGCTTTTGTGCCTTTAGAAAAGATTCACATACATGTACACCATAGTATTCGCAACTATCATACAATTTCCAATATAAACATCGCATATAAGCAATTCTTTCCCCACTTGGGTTCTAGACAAGTTATCAATCTATGAACTAACAGCAAAAGGTCAAAAAAGGTTTCATGAAGGTATATCCGCATCGGGTTTGCTATCCACTGCCAACCTACGCAATGTCGAATTCAAATTCCACCAAAGCCTTCATCTCCTCATGCTCATATCCCCTACCATACTCTCGTGATACATCGACTTATTCAATCTCGACCTGCCCCAGTCCTAGAAATCATGCTATCTGGAGTAGAAGCTGCATCCATGCTAGACTACACTCCCCGATACAATGTCCAATGTCGAACTATGCAAGTCATTCGGTCCGTGAAACTTGTGCTGTTGTCCATATCCATGGTGGAAGTGTACTGATATCGAAGTGCTCATGATCGGCATAGCTCGGTGTTGTGGTAATCGTCGGTTTTCGGCTGGCTACCGGTCCGTCACATTCCGTGAAGGTTACCGTAGAGGTAGGGCTATTCACGTTCCCGCATCGCCGCCAGCAGAGATAGTGCGAGGTGCTACTAGAGCAGGAGTAGACGCAGCGGAGGGGCCATCGACCGGGCCTCCATTTGTGCCAAGGTGACCACCACGGCCCGGCAAACCCGCTCGACGCGACGGGCGTCCACGAGGAGCAAATTCGGGACGACGTGCGTGCGTGACTTGGTTAGTGTAAGGATTTCGCCTGGGTGCCTTGGGGTCTTTCCGCTCGAGCACCTGGACAGCGCCTTGGGCGACCTTCACTGGGCTGGCTTTGATGGCCTTGGCGAGGCTCTCCGGATCTGCAAAGTCCACATACGCAAAGCCCTTGCGCCTGTCGATCTCGACATTTTCAATGGCACCAAAAGCCTTGAGCGCGTCTTCAATAAGCGGCTCGGTGATGCCCTGTGAAGCATTGGCGTGTTTCAGGAACGCTTGCTTGCCTCTCAGAGCCTGATCGGAGGTCGTGGGAGTCTTTGCGGCGTGCAAAGGCGTGGGATTCACTGGACGCGGAGGACTAGCTTGCGTGGGAGCCGGTGAGTTTCTAACAGCAGCGGGCTCGGTGGGCGGGGCACGTGCGGCCGCCGGGCCTTTGGGGGCTGTGGGAGTTTGCGGCTGGGCTGCTTGTGGCTTCTTGAGGATTGTCGGAGCTGGGGTTGTTGGTTTGGCTGGGGTTTTAGACTCCTCGGCCACAGTCTTACTGTTTGTCTTGTCGGACAAGGAAGCTTTAAAGGCACGGCGCTCAGCGCGGCTAGGTCGCTCCTTCCTAGGGGATGGGGATGCAGGCGTATTCTTCTCTAAAGCAGCAGCGGCGGCAGCGGGACCGGCAGGAGCCTCCTTGGCTTTCTGCTTGCCTGGAGCGTTCTCATCTTGGGCCGGCGCATCTTGCTTGGCCGAAGTGACCTCACGCTTGGTGCCCCGTCGCCTATTGGGAGCAGGACCAAGTCCAAGATCGTGTTGAAGAATAGATTTGGCCATGTTGACGTTTCCGCGTTTGCGCTCCGGGGTTGCAGAGGACGCAGGTGTCTTCTCCGACGATGACCCGGCTCCAGCCTTCAGGGAAGCCGCTTCTTTGGTAAGAGCCTTGACTGCCTCTTTTTGCGCTTTCTCCCTCTCGGCTTTGGTGAGGTTGCGGTTCTTCTCCCCAGCGGCAGCATCCTTTCCGGGCTTGGCCAGCACCTTCTTCTCGGCTGCACCCTCCTTGGTCTCTCCACGACCCTTGCTCTTGCCCTGGGGTTTGTCCTTGTTTGCCTTTTTCTCTCGGAGAGCCTCGATAAGCGGCGTGGTCTTGACTTTCCCGTCTTTGTGGGGGTCGGCTTCTGGGGCAGCAGGCTTCGTGATGGGCGCGGTCAGGCTCTCGAGGAACTCCTTGAATTCCGGGTCCTGGTCAATGGTACCCTGGCGAGCGTCGTTCCTGCGCCTGCCGCCGGGCAGCTTGGGATAGGGGGCATACTCCAGTGCCGGCGGGCCAACAAGGGCGCTGTCCTGGTAGGACTTGGTGGCATCGTGGAAGGCGATGTCGCGGATGTGGTCGCCGAGGGCAACGACGTAGGCCTGCTGCGTGACATGGAGGTGGACCAGGGCAGGCCGGGAGGGTTTGGCGACACTGCCGTGGGATTAGTGGGTGACCGATAACGGAGGAAAGAGGGGCCTACTCTTTGGAGATCTTGCCCTTCTTGTAGTTGAGCCAGTCAATCTTGCCGGCGCCGACCTTCCACTCCGCGCCCAGGAAGTTTTCGAACTCGGTCTTCGTGAGTCCGGGGGGCAGACGGCGGCAGACGAGCTTCAGGCGCGGCGAAAGGGCCTTGGGGCCGCGGGGCGCCGAGGCGGGGGGGTTCTTCTGCAGCACGGCCATGGGGATGACGCCGTTGGCGGCGCTGGTGCCGTTGGTGCCGTTGACGGCGCTCGGGGGGGCCATGGCGGGCGAGGCAGAGGTGTGCAGTGCAGCGCAGTCGGGCGGGGGCAAAGCAGGGTGAGGGCCAGTGTTGGCTCAGTTATGAAGGTGGAATGGAGGTTTGGCTGCGGGCAGAACGGCAAACGGTAGACTTGGACATTGGAAGGCGGGACTTGGCAGTCGAGAAAATGGACAGAAACGGCGAGACGGCAGGCGTGGGGCGTGAGGCGCGTTCTGACGAAGCGGAAGCTGGAGTGGTGATTCCCAAGGTTCGCGGAAAGAATGGGTGGGCATTGACCGCCTTCCGAGAGTGGCACAGTGGGACAATCCAGTCACCAAGCGCCCGGCAGGCGAGCGGCAGCAGTACCGCAGCACCGCCGCGACCCAGACCGGCATCCAAAGCATCCAAAGCTCCCACCTCACCACACCATGCATGCCCGTCAGGAACTCTGCTGAATCTGGTGCCGTCTTCTTGCTGCACGTTTCCTCCTTGCTTCCGCCACCACTGCGCCCGTCCGATGATACCACAAGACCCGCTACGTCACGCTTGATAATCACTCCGGGCACACCACTGACGGCCGCCCCCACCACCGCCATTGCTGCTCGACGACTGCAGACGGCCACTCCTACTCCGCTTACACTTTGCCCAGCATGGGGAAAGACATCGACGTCCCTCAGCCAGGGCCGGCGCGGCTCTCGAAGGGCGCGGGGCCGGACGAGTGGCTGGACCAGGCGAAGCAATGCAAATACCTGCCCGAGGCCGAGATGAAACGCCTCTGCGAGATCGTAAAGGAGTGTCTCATGGAGGGTGAGTGCATGCACAGACTGCCCCGCCAAAACACTCTTGTTTTAAGTATAAGCGCGCTATATTGACTTGGATCTTCCAGAATCCAACATCCAGCCCGTCAGGACGCCTGTCACGGTGTGCGGCGACATCCACGGCCAGTTCTATGATCTACTCGAGCTGTTCCGAGTCGCGGGCGGCATGCCCAGCGATGCCCCCACAGCTCCCCTCGCCCCGACGATCCCCTCGACCATCAAGCCCGAGGACATAGAACCGCCGACCACGATTACAGACCCCAGAGCAAAGCGGAAAATGAAGAGGAGGTTTCAGAGCGATGAAAGATATACAGGCCCTAGCAGTCCCAACGAGGGAGAAGAGGACGACGACGACGACGAGGAAGAGGAGCGTGGGCGCAGCAGGAGCATTACGGGCAGGCGCAGCACCGAGGAAGAGTCAGCAGGTGCCTCCTCGCGAAATGTGCCGTCCGGCAACGGCCAGCAGAACTTTATTTTCCTGGGCGATTTCGTGGATCGCGGCTATTTCAGCTTGGAGACCTTCACATTGCTCATGTGTCTGAAAGCAAAGTAGGCACCACCTTGTCACTGCAAAGGAATGCGCGCTGACTCTGTAGATTCCCCGACCGCGTGACGCTGGTGCGCGGCAACCACGAGTCGCGACAGATCACTCAAGTCTACGGTTTCTACGAAGAATGCCAGACCAAGTACGGCAATGCGTCGGTATGGAAGGCTTGCTGTCAGGTCTTCGACTTCCTTGCGCTAGCCGCCATCGTAGACGGCAAGGTGCTCTGTGTACACGGCGGCCTGAGCCCTGAGATCCGGACCTTGGATCAAATACGGGTCGTGGCCAGAGCGCAAGAAATCCCGCACGAAGGCGCCTTCTGCGATCTGGTGTGGAGCGATCCGGAAGATGTCGACACATGGGCCGTCTCTCCCCGCGGTGCCGGTTGGTTATTCGGAGACAAGGTCTCGTCGGAGTTCAATCACGTGAACGGTCTGCAGCTCATTGCTCGCGCCCATCAGCTCGTCAACGAGGGCTACAAGGCATGCTCCCCCTCGCGTATCACAGTCTGAGTACTGACTTGCACAGTACCACTTCAAGGACAAAGACGTCGTCACCGTCTGGTCCGCTCCAAACTACTGCTACCGTTGCGGTAACGTAGCGTCGATAATGAATCTAGGCGAGGACCTCAAACCCGAGTTCCAGATCTTCAGCGCTGTCCCCGACCACAAACGCGCCGTGCCTGCAGGGAGAGGTACGCGTGGTGAATATTTCCTGTAAAGAAAGTATTGTGCATACATACGTTCGTGAGCTTTGGCTAGCTGGCTGCTTGTATCGCATGGCTTAGGCAGGTTAGATGCGTGCTGTTGTTATGTTTGGGGATGCGAATCGTACCATCTCGATCTACTACTGCATTGTTACGACGATGAAAGAAGAATACCCTGGGGAGAAATGATGAAATGACCTTGTACTATATTTGGCACTTTGGTAGCGTGTATGAGGAAAGAATACATGGTGTTGATCAGCATCTTTAAGCTCTGATATCCAACAACCTCGTCAATCAAGTTCATGGAAGAGTGACGAATAAGAAGATAAGGCTGACTACCGACCGACAAGCATGCGCAAAAAGAAGAATCGAGGAAAAGCAAAAAGCAAAAATCAGTCGATCAAACCACCCCACCCATGCCTACCAACCCCAAACCGGAGTATTCCAGCGCCGCCGTCCGATGGTGAATACCTGACTGCAGAATTGCTTCCCTCGTCAAGGTTGTATTCATTGCTTAAGTCCTCCCAGCATCGCTAGTTACCTAAGCGAGTGAGATATGGACACCACCGGACTCGAACTGGGCTCCTGTCAAGAGAATTGAATGGGAAGCGCGAGTGGATCACGGTTGACCTTCTGACGAAGACCCGTTACAGGTAAGAAGATTTGGGCGCTATTAATTAGATATTGAAGGCGCAGTTGTCTGTGGAGCGTTCGGATGGCATAGAATGGGTGAGGGTTTGGAGGGGGTTTTTGGTCGGTGTGCGCTCGCTTGACGGATGTAACAGGGCTACTGCGTGGCTCGTTTAAAGTGGGGTGGGATTGGAAATACGACTCGCCGGCTGGATACCAATACCACAACATGAACATATGTGGTACGCCCACTAACTCCGGATCTATTTTCAATTGAATTGCAAGTCCTCGGGTGCCGATTCCCCGACGTTTATCAATGCTCAAACCCAGCAACGGCTTCTAGCCAAACTAATAGCATCTCCCAAGGTACTCATCAGCGCTTCATCGCCAAACCGTTTCGAATCAGTCATGCAATCTGGAAAAGCACAATGTCGGCCTCCGACTTCATGCTTCATGGAACGTGGCGCAATTACCCGCTGCGCGTGAGCAAGTAGTGCTTGCAGCTGAGGACATGGCTGTCCAACTAGATCGTCGAGTCCGATATGACAGCCACACAGCTTGCACAACATTGGCAAGCCGCTAGCCCATAGAGGCAGTGCTATGTAAAGCACATGAGCTCCGGTAGGGATCTTCAGCTTGAAGCCGCGAACCAAGACATACGGACGCTCCATGGCGCGGCATGTCGTGCATGTCAGGCCGTGATACCGACAGCTAAAAGAAACTTCAACGCGGTGCTCAGCCGGTTACCTAAACGAGAGCTCGTGAAGAACATCTGACGGATGAGTGGGGAGGCGTAGTCTCTAAACGCTACCACTTGTCCCAGGGCGATTAACATCCTATTGGCTAACATTTGTGTAGCTTCGTCAGCTTCGACATCGCTTCTCTTATGCTTCTCCCTTGGCTACCGTCTATCCGATATGTCTTACCTCTTCTAGATGGGAGCATGCAGCTACTACACTCGGCACAGTTTACACCCAGACTACACGATGCTTAGCTCTCAGCGACACCGCAGGTGTTTTTCAGCTTCGGAAGCGATGGCAACAAATATCCAGATGCTTACAAGCTACTTCCCAATGTAGTCACTGATCGGTCGAAACTTCAATTGATAAAAACATTAAGACCTGAGCTACTGCTAGCTATGCCTTGTGATGGCATACATAAGACCGTTCTTCAGGTCCAAGGAGCTCAGATTCGCTTGACCATCGATTCCTTCCATTGTCTCTCAGATCATGTCCGTCTCCCAATTCTTCCGCCTCACGGCAATTGCTGTCCTACTTTCCTTGGTCGCTTGCTATACGAACCAGACGAACAATCCCGATTCGATATGCTACTCATACGGCGTGGACTTTGTCGATGAAGGGAGCTACTTCGTCAACACCGCCTCGAACGATTCGTTCACTTGCGTATCCACTTTCAACGGATGCAATCAAGACGAGGCCGAGGTCCTCTTCATTGACCCCGCCGGCGACGAGTCTTTCTGCTCGCAAATCCCCACTTTACCAGACGATACGCCTGAATTATCTAAATGCCCCGTTTTGAAGAGCCAGTTGGTCTCTGGTGACTACATGATCCTTATCCTCGGAAACAATGGAAACGGACAGCCTTATGCCTGGGAAAGAGGTCGGTTACACTTCACATGTTTCCCTCACTATGCTGATTGCGATGCCAGACTTTTATCTTAATTGTGGCCCGCAGGCTACTGCCACGTACACGCCGACGGTGACCTTTTCGGTCAGTATACTAGTGTCCTAAATATGTGAGGCATACACTGACTTCGTACGCCAACCAGGTTACTACAACTCCTGTTGTGACATTACTATCCACATCCACACTCGTCGTCACAACCACAGTCGGTCCCAGTACAACCTATACCGTCCCGTCAACCACAGCAAAAGATACAGTAACAATTACCCCACCTGCCGTCAACACCACCTGGACGAAGACATTGACCCGCGTCTCAAAAACCTGGACAAAGAGTCTTTCCATCACCACCACCACAGAAACGGCATCCTGCACGACTGTAAGCTCAGTCAAGCAGGACAAGCCTTGCACATACTCTCCTACACTAGTCCATCCCGCCGCCCTCGTCACGCCGACCAGCAGCGCAAAGCTCCACCGTTTCACACGCAAAGGTGACCGAGCTGTCAACGTCGAATACGCCCGCGCACGCATCGCAGCCGCCAAAGCACGCCGCGACGGAACCCAAGTAGCCACAGTTCCAGTAATCAAACTCGGACCCGATGAACCCACACTCACCATCACTGCCTCGCCCCCTGTCAATGCAACGACGACCTTTACTGCCAATCCTACCACGACGTCTGAACTCACCATCGTGACTAGCACGGCTACTACTTCGCTTCCGCCTGTCACTATCTTGTCTGGTGTCTATACTAACACCATCACGCTCCCGACTCCGACCAAGACTCGTTTCACTGTTGCGTATACTACGACGACTTCGACCAAGACTATTAGGGCTACTTTTACGACTACTACTACGATTACGCCCAGCGCAAGCATGGCGGTTTGTGCGACCTCGGTGGGTGGTGGGTGGCGTCAAAAGGGCGCTTCTTGGGGTTCTTAGCATTCTTCTCACGCGTAAAGTATGGGCTTTAGATACGGCCTTGATGATGTTATAATAAAGGCCTGCTGTAATTACGAAGCACGCGACTAGCTATTTTCTGAATGTTTTACCTCATGTAATATCCCAACTGCGAGGTTTTTCACTCTCGAAGCTATCTATTATTCTCCGAAAAATGATGCAATCTCACATGAAGCTGTCACCCTATCGCTGCAGAACTTACTAGCAACTATCTAACTAGTATAAGACTATGCGTCATTAGCCCCATCACTCGGAAGTCCGTTCATGTCACGCATGCCTAAAAACAGACAGGCAGGCAGGCAGGCAGAAACCCTCCCTCACTCACTCACTCTCGAGCCTTGCCGAAGCGAAGGTGACCCTAATAATGTCACCCCAGTCCCCATCGTACCTTTGTATACCGTACCCGCCTTCGATACCCCCTCCTCTGTAATCATGCCTGTATACCGTACCCGCCTTCGATACCCCCTCCTCTGTAATCATGCCTT
>MU006795.1:62338-92256 GCA_010093635.1 Massarina eburnea CBS 473.64 | reverse complement strand
TCGAGAAAGTCCTAAACGCGAATATTCTTAATCCAACATATATATTTCCCCACAACCATCTCCAATCTACAAGTCCACAGTCTTTACCATGTATAGTAGGTATCTACCAAGCCATTTCAACTATCTAAACAAACCAAACTAAAACAAAAGAACGCAAACCAAAACAAACCAAGAAAAGAAACCACGAGACACAAAAAACATACCACACCACACCACACCACACCACTTAAAACCAGGCTCCCCACCACTTCTCCGAGACTGTGGCGTACATCCGTGGCGTGGCGTACGTCCCATGCTACCCTTTCGGACCGCGGCTAGGCTAGGGTAGGCTAGCTGGGACTAGTTCGTGGACCTATGTACGGATTCTTTTTTTTTGGGGTTGGGACGCTAGCTTGTTAAGCTTCTTGCTGGGTTCGTTTTTCTTGTTGGTGGTTGGGTGGGGTGGGAGGTGAGGCGTAGGGGGTAGTGGTTGATGAGGGATCCGTGGGTGAGGGAGGGGTGGCGGGTTGGGGCTTGGTTTATGGTGACTTTTGGAAGTTGTGTCTATAGTTCGTTATATGTCGATTTGTTATTGTTGCAGGAGCAGAGCACCTGAAGAGAGCCTGGGACGCTCTGCTGAGAGCAGGGCTCCCTGAAGAGAACCTTAAGCTCAGCTCTTGGCTAGCTTGGGCTTAGATGAGAGCACAGTAGTCCCTTATTAGGAGCACGTTTATCTAATCTAGATTATCTTATTTGTATTTAGTCTGAGCTTTCGCTCGTCTTCCTCTAAGACAGTAATCCTCTAATTAATTACCTAAACCTACTATTTCTAGCTTGTGATCCCTCTAACAGTTATGTTAGGGGTTTCTAATAGGGAAAACTTGTGTTCGTGATTAAAGTTGTGTTAGAGGGATCACGAGCTAGAAATAGTAGGTTTAGGTAATTAATTAGAGGATCACTGTCTTAGAGGAAGACGAGCGAAAAGTTAGACTAAATACAAAAGAGATAATCTAGATTAGATAAAAGTGCTACTAATAGGTGACTACCGTGCTCTATCCGAGCCTGTCCCGAGAGCAACCGCTTAAGGTTCTCTTCAGGGAGCCCTGCTCCTATCCGAGCGTTCTAGGTTCTCTCCAGGTGCTCTGCTCCTGCAACAAGTTGAAATATGGAGTTTAAACTATGTACATCGTTTTTATATCAGACCGCTTTTTAAGAGTCTCTTTTAGAGCTATGTTATGTCGGGATCTTTTTGCTAGATAGGTAGTTGGAAGATTGGGGATTCCCTAGTGGAATCCTAGAATCCTTTCTAGTGATCTAGAGTGAGTGATCGTGCGGGTCGTTCGTTGGGATTTCCTCGCTCTTGGTTTGTACTTCTTTCTTATCTAATCTAACGGTAGACTTATCTACTGCGCGGAGAACTAGACTCTTTGTTTATCCTTCAGTACTTTCAGCTACTTGGACGCCGACTATGGTAGTCGCTTACCTGTTGCGAGTTCCTACTCCGCATGACTCAGACCCTCCCCCTACCTCTTACGCCCCTAGAATCCCAAAACAAACGACAGCATGATTGTCTTGAGACTCGGAAGTGCTTTCCTCCGAGTACGACTCTCCAGTAAGTAACACAGAATGTTCAAATCAGCGACATTGATCCCGATGTGCCGTATGGCGAGTCAGTGTTGTTTTGTTTAGAGAATGATTGAGAGGGTCTTGCGTCGGTAGAAGATATTCGGGTGTGCGCTTGGGTGAAATTAGTTCGTTTTTTGAGACGGCGAATTTGCTTCTTCTCACTGTCAGCCTCGGGGCGAGGGTCGAGGGTCGCGTATGGAGATTCCGGCACCGCTATTATCCAGACGTTGCTATGATAGTGAGAACCAGTGGGGATGTTTTGTTGCGAATGTTGAAGGCTGATGGTCGGTCTATAGTTATGGGGTACAAGAGTCATGATTAAAAGGATGAGATGATGCTTCGGAAGTCGATTGTACTGTACTGGGTAATACTTGAGGAGGACAGACAATGTACTATTTCGTTCTGGAGGTTTGGTGAAGATCTATATACGTTCAGCTACAGGTTGAGAGAGCGCCATAAATCAATGTAGCAAATACCATTTTTCCGAAAGGGGTGCATGGACATGCAAATACTCCGGAAAAGCTAAAGAGCGTTGGTAAGCGCCGGAGACGCTGGAGACGCGTAATTGCGGAGGCAGATTCGCGATATAGGATTCCCATAACGTGCCCATGACATGTGTCATGAACCATCGACGCTGAACTGTAGCTAGATCCAATGGCAATAGATCTCACGTTTGCATGAGAAATTATCTCTAAACGCCTAATTCCTCAGTGTAACACTCCAAACCAACACACCTCCATCTTTTCCCCAGGCCAACATCGTCATCGTGCCGCTATTCCCGATCTTAGCCCCAGCACTCTAATCGACCAATCACATCTCTTCCAACTAACTCTATCCGACATGGTTTGGTTTCTTTGATGCCGAGACTTATTTCCGGCATGTGGAGAACGTATTTTTTACGTTTAGATGCGCGGCTGGGTTTTCCGTCGGTGAAGAGGCGCCATTTGTTTGTTCAATCATGTCTGTTCTGTTTCCTCCCAGCAAACTACGCAGGCGTCATGGATAATTTCCGTATATGATTAAGGAGGCGCCGATTCAAGAGAAGGGTTCTGTGCGTGCGATTGAATAATCGAGCGTGTGAAGAAAAGAATTTCCGTCTTCGGATCAGGGAGCGACCTATCGGCTTATTTCCGCCATGACGAACATTCAACCAGGAGATGAAGTCGAGAAGTTTGGGGACCCGGGAGATGGCGTTGCGGCGTCGGAAAATAGTAGGAAGAGTAATGAAGAGCAGGAGCAGGCATTGGATGTAAAAGTCGAGGATGTACCACCGAACGGAGGGTATGGATGGGTCTGCGTAGCATGTATTGCCACCATCAACGCGTAAGTCTGCTCTTGCTGGTTCGAGACATGAGGGTTGCAGTTTCCATACGACTCCTTCGCTCTTTCCTCGCACCGTCATATCCCAAACACATGCTAATACCATCACAGTCATACATGGGGCCTCAATTCATCCTACGCCGTCTTTCTTGCATACTATCTTGCCAATAACCACTTCCCAGGCGCAACTCCGCTACAATATGCCTTCGTCGGTGGGCTCTCCATCTCACAAGCCCTCATGGTTTCCCCTGTCGCCACACTCACCACACGACTGTACGGCACACGCACTACCCTTCTCATAGGCGTGTTCTTCGAGACCCTCTCTTTCATAGCCGCCTCTTTTGCCACCAAGATCTGGCACCTCTTTCTTACACAGGGTGTGTGTTTTGGTTGGGGCATTGGCTTTCTCTTCGTTGGCAGTGTTGTCGTCACACCGCAATGGTTTACAACCCGCCGCAGCCTCGCCAACGGGTTCGCGGCTGCGGGAAGTGGAGCTGGTGGCTTGGTGTACTCACTGGCCACGCAGTCCATGATTAAGAATATGAGCCTGCCGTGGGCGTTTAGGATACTGGGGATCATCGCCTGCGTGGTCAACACGAGCTGCGCGCTGCTTGTCAAGGACCGGAACAAGCAGATCGGCAGCTCACAGCTGTCTTTTGACTATCGGCTGTTCAAGAAGCCCCAGTTTCTGGGCTTGTTGGCGTTCGGGTTTTTGAGTATGCTCGGATACGTCGTGCTTCTTTTCTCACTGCCGAATTACGCGCGCACTGTGGGCATGAATGCTACTCAAGGATCCATCATCGGAGCTGTGTTCAATTTAGGTCAAGCTCTGGGACGGCCACCAATTGGTTATTTCAGCGACTCGATGGGGCGACTGAATATGGCTGCGTCTATGACGGGCCTGTGTGGTATCTTTGTACTCCTGATTTGGATCTTCGCGAAAAGTTTTGGAGTGCTGATCTTTTTTGCTATCGTCGGCGGATGCACAGCAGGGACATTCTGGGCCGTCGTTGGACCTGTTACGACAGAGGTCATGGGTATGGTGGATCTGCCGTCGGCGTTGTCAATAACTTGGCTGGTTCTTGTATTGCCAACGACATGTAAGTGTTGCAGTCCACTCTGATAGCAGATAATTACTGACGAAGGCAGTCTCGGAAGCGATTGGTCTTGAAATTGTGAGCTTCAACCACGGCACCTACACGGGCGCAATCATATTCACGGGCTTCATGTACCTTGGGGCGGCAGGCCTCCTGTGGTTCGTCAGAGCGTGGAAGATCGGAGATGTCGAGGCTAGGGCGGCAAAAGCGCATGTCGACGAGAGGCGCATTGATCCGGTGACCGGGGATGTCGTCGGCAACGAGATAGCAGCTGGCCCGGAGCTTGAAGCGTTCAAGAGACCGTCTTTTGCACGGCGCCTGCTGATGTGGTATCGGGTGTAGCCAAGGCAGGGCTTTGTAGAGACATGTAGTATATTTATCATGTATCCAACAGCATCCTTACGGTAGGGCTTCCTAGCTCCCGCCCACTAGTAGGAAGCCAGGGAGACCCTTCATTCCGGCCCCATCGCGGGGAGGTTTTTACACAGCGCCCGTTGGTGATGGCATTTCTCGGGTGGGTTTCATGCGTCGAACTGTCAGACGGTCCCAACGAACCATTACCGAACAACAACCGTCTGCCAGTTGTTTGGCGCTGATCGGCCGGCCTTTCGACGTGTCAACAGCGAACACACTTGACGATGTCTACCGTGGGGAGGCGACTGTGGGACGGGGGTCTGCATGGTAAATGAGTGTAATTCGACGTAATTCGACGACGCGCCCGATGGCCGCCGCTGCGTCAGGGGTCAGTCACTCGTCCAGCCATGTGCAGCTCCTTGAGGGCTACAAGCACAACGGCAGATCCAAGGACGCGTGAGGGCCTCTCGCCGCCAGCCCACTCCTTTCAAGGCAAGGAATCAGAACGTCCGAAGCCACTTCGTGTTCTGTATAACGTCCCATGTAGTCACGTAGTGTAGCGGGGGCCCCTGCATTTCACCCCCGCACGAGCCTTATATTGTACAACGCTGCACTCACCCCCCTGTCCTCGGTTCATATGCTGACTTAGCCATTCTCCTTTCCACAAGCCAGCCTTTTCAACACTCCTCTCTTGAAGCTTCACCTCACCACCCGTGTCGCTCCCCTCCCCTGCCGCTGCTTCTCTATAGGATGGTCGCGCACAAGTCAGTCCTGTTCAAACTCATGTCGCTCTTTTAGGCTGCTACGCCCGACTCTCCTTTGTAAATAATTTATAGAGCGTCAACGTCACCCACCGAGATATCCGCCAGTGCCCCTGCACGCGTCCTCCATACCATACTCGAGAGGAACATATTCCTCCCGCCTAATCGTCCGACCACCCCTTTCCCGGCGCGTCTGAGTCGTGGAAAGCGCCCGTCTTTCTGCCGGACAGTGTGGTTGATGTTGAATGCAAGCTCGACGCAACTCTTCGGTCTCGCCCCCGTCGCCGTCAACACCCCCATCTGCCGCCCTGCCGACCACGTTTGGCTACGCAGATAGTTCTCGCGACACCCCCTCGCCGGCACGGACTCTGTGGGCAAGCCCGTCTCCCACCCAGACCCTCGGCTTCTCCAGCCCCGAGTTCCCTCCGTTCTCGTCCTACGGGGGCCTCGGAAGCCGTCAGCGTACGCCCGAGCCCACGAGACCATACTACACGGCTAGCTGGGGCAGTCCTTACCAGAACACCCCCCCTTCGTTCGACAGCGAGGAGCAGAATTCGCCGCAGTCCGACAGTGACGATTTTGAAGAAGACACGTCGAACCTCCAATTTGGCCTCGAGCATCTGCTGCCGCCAACACTTGTCGAAGTCGACTCACCGAACCCCTTCAGTCTCGAGCATTTGATTCCGCGCTTGGACAACAACGCGTCGCCGAACCAGTTTAGTCTTGACCATCTGGTTCCGTCCCGTCTGCGCACACCCAACCCCGAGACTTCCTCGAGATCTCCGTACGACCTCGGAGCCACACCTAGACCGTCTCACTCCCGTCTTCCCAATCCGTCGGAAGAGTGGGTGCGCCAATATCTTGAAGAACGTGGGAACCGCGAGGAGAACGACTGGCTGAGCGAGAGTGCAGTCGACAGTGACGTGGAAAGCCAGGCGATTGACGAGCAAGAGAACCTTGGGCCTGCTTCGCCGAAGACACACGATTCCAAGAGGAGCAATTCGACAGTCAATCAGGAAGACTTCTGGTTCGACTTTAGCGAAGGGCAGAAGGAACAGTTCGGCAAGATGATGGCCTCAAGATACGCGCCCTCTGACGCGCACTCGCGTCAGGGCTCCGGTGGAAGCATACGGACGACCATGGGGCGAAGTATCCTCACGGAGAAGCCGCCGGGATCGCCAAAGGAAGCGCCTGTCGAGTCTCCCAAGCCCGCTGTGGAGACACCGAACAAGAATTTCCTCGCTCCGCCTGCGCCCCAGGCCCCGGTACCTCGCATGCGCAAGAAGGTCATGGTCAAGGGCAAGGGATGCGTGATCTCGATACCTCGCGACATTCCTAGAGGAACCCCTGGGTTCCCGCCTAAGCCCATGACGCAGAAAGCCGTGGAGGAGAAGTTGCAGCAGCTAGAGGATCAGGGATACGACACAGCGGGTTTTGGTGGAGCATGGAAAGCGGCCGAAGGAACTAGCGGGATGCCGGTTCCGCAGAACCGGGGCATTTGGCCCGACGACACGTTCCTCCAGACCGATCGCGCGGTCGGGTCCAAAGTGCGGGTACCGAGAAAGGCAGATTGGGATGCGTACGTTAACCACATGTTGGAGGCCAAGTTGGCAGCACTTGGTGTTGGCATCCCCGAGGAGGAATCGCCGCCACTGTCAGGGCGAACTTCAGTCGCCCAGCACCCTGGCCAGCTGTTCTCACCACCTCTCCCCACCCCGTCTGTGGGAGGCCACCGTGGTCGACAAGGAAGCATTGCCTCGCCCTCTTTCCCTCTTGGACCATCACCAGGACACATGTCACGCCAATCGATTGCATCCCCTGGAGTTTTCGGCGGCATGCACCCACGAGCGAGCATGCACATGCACAGACACTCAACCTTCTCGCCTGGCAGCTTCATGCAGCAGTCGGCATCCCCAGGTGGCGCCTTCTCGCCCGCTGGTTATTTTAGTGCTCACGGTGCTCGCGGCGGATCGCCCGCCGTGCCTCCTTTGCCTTTGAACTTGAGCCACAGGCCTGACCTCTCTGGTACAGCTTCGCCTGCATCGCCCTTTGGAATGCGTCCCGGCCCGCACTTCCCTCTAACACCGACCCACAAGGATGAACTTTTGGCACATATGCAGCAGCAGCAACAGCAGCTTCAGGCCCAACTTATGCAACAGCAGCAGCAGCAGCAAGTGTTGGGTCACCGCCCGTCATCTACGCTTGTCGAGGTGCCCGAAGACGAGGGCGAAGAGGATCAAGTGCCGATGATGAAGAATGCCAACCCCGCCCGGCCGGAGATTGCTGGGCCGACTCCTCGTGGTCATAGTCACAACATTAGCGCCAACCTTGAGCGCGAAGCACGTGAAGCCGAATATCACCTTGAGGAAGCAATCGACAAGCAGTTCAACGAAGGCGGTGACTTCAGTACGGAGCCTGAGACGGAGCAGCTCCAGCTGTCGAAACCTGTCACGGATGCCAAGTGGGACACTTCACGTCCCGTCTTGCACCAGCCACAGCCGCACAACAGAGCCCACTCGATTGCCAAACCTCAACAGCCAACGTCTTTTGCATTTGGTCCTCAGCCCGAAAACCTTCGAGTCGAAAGTGAGGGGGCTAGATCCCAGATCTCTGACGTCACCAACACCAGCCTAGAGGATGGTGAGATTCGCGAGAATGGTACGGAGAACAACTCGGCGCATTCCAAGGCGCCTTCACAGGTCAGCAACTCCTGGAAGGATTCGAAATTTGCCTTTGGCAAGCCTGCTGGATCTGCTATGCACAGCAAGCACACGTCGCGCTCTTCTGTTACAAAGTTGAACGTTGAGGCGAAGGAATTCAAATTCAACCCGTCGGCTTCATTTAGTCCCGGATCATCATTCTCGGGCTTCTCCTCATTCACACCTGCGCTCAAGTCTCCTGCAGAAGGCACATCGGTGAGCAACAGGACGAGCGTTGACGGCTACAATGTCTCAGTACCCGCGTTCAAGCCAGATGCTCCAGCATTTGCGTTCAAGCCTGCCGTGGAGGCACCCGTGTTTAAACCGGCGGTCCCTGCCTTCAAGCCCGCTATTGAAGCTCACGCATTCAAGCCTGCTGCACAGGCTCCCGAATTTAAGCCTTCGCCGGTAAATGGCTCCATGCCCACTAGCGGTTTCAGCTTCAACGCAACGTCATTTAAGCCTGATGTTCCTGCTTTGGATCCTCCGGCCGCCACAGAGTTCACTCCAAAAGCGGAGCCGCCCAAGAGCTCACCTTCCTCCATCTTTGGCAACGTCAAAATCGCCGAAAGCGACATTGTCAAGCCTGCTAAGCGCTCGAAAGCCATTCCGATTGTGCGTCCCGACGCAACGCGCCAGAAAACGCCGGAGAAGGACGAGCAAGAGGATGAGGAAGGGCGTCCCATGCAAGCAGAAGGGCGTGAGAAACGTACCCGACGTGGACGTGATGAGGGCGATGATGTTCCGAGATTCGCATTGCACCCGATTCTTCCTTCGCAGCCCACCGCTGAACCGAGGGCATTCTCGCCGCCTGTTCAAGATGTCCTGGCAGAGAAGGAAGCAACAGCGGGCGACAAGGAGAACCGGCCCCAAGATGGTTCTCGGGCAGTGTCCAAGTCGAAGAGTCCTGATCCGCTAGTCCTACGCGTCCCAACTCCCCAGGCTGAAGAGTCTGTGGAGGCCCATACGCCGATTGACAACATGTCATTACACGAGAGTGACGAGACACCGACCGTCGAGGAGATGCACAAGATGAAGTCCTCGCACAGGAGCTCACTCTCTGCGACTGCGAAGGCTTTCGAGTTCCGACCGAATTTCGATACCGCCGGCTACGACTTCGGCATCCACGTCACGAGGCCTTCGACTGCGCAAATCAACGAGGAGTGTATGCAAAGGGGTATACCACCGCGTGTGCACAGCCGAAGCCCGGCGACCAATTTCCGGCCTAACGATGAAGAATCCTACTTGGCTGCTTTGGAGAGTCGCAAGCACGCGCCTTATCCTGAGGTCGAGAATCTTGATTTCGACACCCTTGGTGAGGCCTCGTTCAACGACATTGATGCTGTTATGAAGCACATGAATGAAGAAGGTTCGGACTTTGGCGTTGAGCGCGATGATGACAATTCATGGGAACAGTCTTCGCCCACGAAAACCCCCATTGAATTCAATACTTTGCGGCCCAACACTAAATTGCGCAGCGATGCACCTAGCCCTAGTCCCCGCAGACTACAACCACCACACATGCGTGCGTCACTCACGTCGACAGCGCAAGATCCGTTCGATGATGAGCGTGCTGGTGTCGCCTACGAGTCTTCTCCTGTGCGTCAACTTAACAATGCAGATGATGTGCCTATGAGTGATTGGGATGAAGAGATCGCCTCTGACGGCCAAGGCAATATCCAGACGCGAAGCAGATTCTTTGACACGCATGTTGATGATATCATTGGCCGTCTACTGCAGAACCGTCTCGACCCGCTCGAGAGGAACCTGCAGGGCATCCAAGATGCGATCGCGATGATGTCGCAACGGCGTGGCCGTCGCAGCCTGTCTACCGGGCGACTGGACAGCGATGCTGACGATGAGGACGATGAAGTGGGCACCGACTCGCACTACCGCAATCGCTCCCCTGGTAAGAACCGGAAGCTAGAGAAGATCCGGTCCATCGTTAGAGAAGCGCTTGAGGCCCACCAGACACCAGTCACGTCACTGCCTGTGCCAGTCCCCGAACCTGTACTTCCTGAACAGATTCGCGACATGGTTGTCGAGGCCCTGGCTGCACATCAACCGCAAACCCAGGGTGGGCAATTGCTAGCAGAGAACGTTCGCGAACTCATCATGGAGGCCCTTGCCCACCACCAGCCTCAGTGGACGCCTCCCCAGTTCGACCACGTTCCTGCGGAGGAAATTCGCGCAATTGTCGAAAACGCAATTGTCGCACACAAACCAGTCCCCGTGGAACCTGTTGTGGAACCCGTTAAACCGGAAGATATTCGCACCTTTGTGATGGAAGCCTTCGCAACCCACGCACCATCCCCGGTGCCGGCTCCGGTCCCTGAGCAAATTTGGCCGGATGACATTAGGGCTATCATCACCGACGCTCTTGCCTCTCAGCAACGTGAGCCTGCCGCCGAGCCCCTGCAACCGGAGGTCATTCGATCAATCGTGGCAGAAGCTCTCGCGAACCACCAACCACCGGCCCCGGCGGTTGAGCCTCTTCAACCCGAGACTATTCGCTCGATTGTTACAGATGCTATGGCGAGTCACCAAGCACCCGCCGTTGTGGTCGAGCCTCTTCAACCCGATACTATTCGCTCGATTATTACAGATGCTCTTGCAGCCCACCAGCCTCCTGCACCTCTCCTCCCGCCTATGAACACTATACAACCGGACATGATACGGTCCATCGTTGCGGATGCTTTGGCATCTCACAAGCCTATACCAGCCCTTGCACCCGCCCTTGAAGCACCGGTTGACATTCCTCAGCCTCAAATCGACATGTCTGAGATCTACCAGGTCATTGGTAGCTTGAAGGCCTCGATTGCACAGACTACTAGCCACCATCTCCACGCCGAAGATGTCCGTGAGCTTCTCGAAGATGCGTTCAAGCGACAGAACGCAGAGACGGCGAAACAGAATGCCGAGGCCGCCAAACTCGAGGAGATCCAGGCCATTGAAGAAAGGGACATGCGCATCGCCGACCTCGAAGGCATGCTGAAGTCATCCACTCTTCATTTCGATGAGGAGACCAAGGCACGTAAGGAGATGGAAACTCGTGAAGAGAACAGTGCACGTCTCCTTGAAGTCACCGAGAAGGAACTCGCATTGCTGCGCGAACAAGCCAGCAAAGACGAGAGCAAGATTCTCGCCTTGCTGGAGGAGTGCCAGGATTCACGCCTCACCATCGATTCGTTCAGATCTGGCGACGCAGAGGTTCGCAGCAAACTCACAACTCTCGTCGATGAGAACGAAGAGCTCAGGCTCAAGGTTGCTACTTACGACGCAGCCGAGCAGGAGGCCAGGAGGAAGTTTGAGGCTGTCACTGCCGAGAATGAAGCACTGTCCTACACTCTCGAAGAGCACCGCATTTCGGCCAACAAGTGGCGGATCGATCTTCAGCACGCACACGAAGAGTCCGATAAGTTACGCATAGCAATGGAACAGTCCCGTCTTCAAACCGAGGAGGCTACTCGTGTCCGCGAGGGCATGCGTGCCAAGTTCGAAAGGCTCCAGAAAGACATGACTGTGGCTCACGGACAGGCTGCTGCCGAGCGTGCGCAGTGGCAGAAGAGTGATGAGGTGCATATGAAGAAGTACGAAGTCCTCAGCGCCCGCATTGAAGCTGAGGGTCGTACCCGTGAACGTCTCGAAGAAGAGCTTGAGAGGCTGGAGGGCCAGGAACGCGAGGGTATGAAGCTCCGAGTCGTTCTCGAGCAGACGCAAAAACATACCCGCAGGCTCGAGGAGACTATTGAAGAGGTCAGGCGGGAGAGCATGGAGCACAAGAGGGCTGCTGAGAAGTATGAGCGCGAATTCCGAGACGCTAGGGAAGCCGCACATGTGGAGATTCGCCGCATGCGCGCGCTTATGGAGGGCGACATTGACAAGGCCAACAACGAGGTCAATATTGTCCGCCATGAGCTCGAAAACGAAGTTGCTCGCGTCCGCGCTGTGCTCGACAATGTCCGCATGGACGCTGATACCGCCAAGGAGAAGCACGAGCTTGATTTGGAAGCGGCTGCTGACGCAAAGAAAGCTGCCGTGGAAGAGGTGCTTGAAGGCAAGAGATTTGCTCTCCAGGAGCAACAGCAGGTTCTCGAGCACCGCCTTGAGGTCATCACCAAGGAGCATGCTCGTATGCTAGAGATTGCCCACGAAGACAAGGAGCGTGCAGAGGCTTTCCACAAGGAGCGTCTCTCGCTCGCCGACTCCAAGTTGGATAATCTACAGGACAAGATCGCCCTTCTCGAGGAGAAGCTTGGCGTGGCAAAGGAAGCTGCCAGTGCCGCCGCCGCCGCTGCGCAGAACGTCAAGTCACCGACCGGTCCTTCGCACGGGTTTGACAAGATCTCGCCCCAGGCTCTCCGCGAATCGATCTCCGTTTTGCAAGAGCAGCTTCAAGATCGCGAGCAGCGCATCGAATCGCTTGAACAGAAGCTAGAGGTAGTTGACACCAATGCACCCGCTAAGCTCAAGGAGCGCGATGCTGAGATCAACTGGCTGCGTGAGCTCCTCGGTGTACGCGTCGACGACCTGAACGACTTGATCAGTGCGCTCGCCCAGCCCATGTTCGACCGCGAGAATGTGCGCGACGCTGCTATTCGCATCCGCACCAATCTACAGATGGAGCAGAGCGAGAAGGAACGTCTTCTGTCAGGCGACCAGAAAGCCTTCCCGACATTAGCCACGCTCTCCAACTTCGCCTCCCCGAAAGCCGTTCAGTTCGCTGCCGCTTTTGGAAACTGGCGCAGTAAAGGCCGTGAGAACGCATCCTCCGCCCTTGCTGGCAACTCCGCCTCTACCGCAACCTCAACACCTTCCCGCGCCGGCAATGCCTCCAATCAATCCTTCCTCTCAGGCCTCATGACACCGCCGACCTCGAACCTCCGTCGCACTCCCGACCTGGTTTCGTCCGGTGCAGCACTTCTCCGCTCCAGCAGCTCCAGCTCAAGCCGCAGTGCGCAAGGCTTCCCCAGTCTGGCCAGGAAGCAGCCGATGAAGGTACCAAGTACGCCGCCGCTAATGCGCAAATCCAGCTATGATGCGGATGCGGCGGAGGAGCGATTCAGTGAGAGCGAGTTTTACGATGATGAGAGCACGATGGATGGTGACGTTACGCCCATTGGGCTGAACTTTGGTAACGAGCTCCGTCGATGAGGAAGGAAAACCCACCTTTGTCGCTAGACCACAGCGACTAGTATGGTACCTATATCCTCTTTTTTCCTTTGTACAGACTTCCATTCCATTTTCGCCTGTTATATGGGCATCCTGTCATTTCCGTTTGTACTCATGGTTTATCCCGATTTCTACACTACTTACATACTTGCACCTAATATCGCTGTTTTTTTGGTTTTTGGCTTTTGGTTTCCCCGCCTTTTTTGCTGTTACGGAATTTTTGGACGCTCGTTTTGCTGCGGATTTGGATTGAATATGCTGTCTTTAGCGAAACATGAGCATGGATGGATATACCCCCAGTGCGTTCGTGCGGTCTTTGATCAAATAGATTTCTCTGTTCGCTTTTTACAGAAAACTCAAATTGTACCTAATTTATCTACCTATACATTTACTTGTTCATGTTCGAAACTGTGTTGCTGCTTTTGGCTTGTGGTGTGGGTGTTGGAGTGATTGGAGTGGATGGAATGGATAGAATGGAAGGGAAGAAGGGAATGTGCATAGAATGATATAGTGCGTAGATTGTAATCATGGGTAGATGGTACAACGGAATAGAAGTATGATTAATGGGGTTCATTTAGCAAGTAGAATGGTGTGTTCGCTATCGTCTCCTCCCGCATGGTGTGGTGTGAGGGGTGCGGTGCAATGTAGGATTGAAATCCGATAGATAAACTAGGTCGATTAGAAGAATTGATGCTATTCCACTATAATCTTTAATCCCCTCTCCCTCCCTCCCTCAAGAAAGAGTCTCGGGTTATATACCTTACTTATTACATACTCTAGTATATACGATTCAAACACAACATATCTCCTCTCTCTCTCTCATCCTATCGTTTAGAGATTCCCTTCTTCACCGGTTGGTTGGTTGGTTAGTTGATTGGTTGGTCGGCGGTACTGGATAAATCACGCAATGCGTTGTCGAATAGGTAGTATCTATCTGCTCACTGTACTGTTGTCTTATGAAGTCGGGGGGTTGGGTATTGTTGGGATGGGAATGGGAACGGGAATGGGAAGAGGGAGGATTTGTGGGATTTGTAGGATGTAGGTAGGGGGTTGGATGCGGTTGGATGCGGTTGTAGGTGGGTAGGTAGGTAGGTAGGTCTGGGTACGGAAGGTGAGATAGTAGCTAGGTGGTAAGTCGAATAGATTGTGTTGCAGGAGCAGAGCACCTAAAGAGAGCCTAGGACGCTCTGCTAAGAGCAGGGCTCCCTAAAGAGAACCTTAAGAGCAGGGCTCCCTGAAGAGAACCTTAAGCTTAGCTCTTAGCTAGCTTAGGCTTAGATAAGAGCACGGTAGTCCCTAATTAGGAGCACTTTTATCTAATCTAGATTATCTCTTTTGTATATAGTCTAAGCTTTCGCTCGTCTTCCTCTAAGATAGTAATCCTCTAATTAATTACCTAAACCTACTATTTCTAGCTCGTAATCCCTCTAACAGTTATAAGCCTAGCGCTTTAGGAAGTAGTAAACTTCTCCCTGCTAACTAAAGAGCTAGATAAGTAGCGTTTAGACGCTCTAATTAATCTTGTCTCTTAATTATACATTTCTACCTTATCTTATTTTACACTCTTATAATTAACTTAATGTTATGTCTAACGCTCCCTTTCCTGCAGGTACCTAGTAGCTTAAAGACTACACGAGCTAGCTAGAGTAGTATACGCAGTTCTAATTCTGCGCTCTACGCTAAAGCAAAGGCCTATAAGGTTATAGAGATTAAAGGGTAGCCTGCTACGCAGGACTTTCTTAACGCGATTTCTCGCAGAATAGCTCTAGACTAGGCGTAGGGAGCTCTCTAATTAATACTTTAGGTAATAGTGCTTAGAGAGCTAATACCTACTCTTAATTAGCTTAGAAGAGTATTCTCTACTCTCCTGCAAGAACACACGTTGCATACGTTAACTAGAAATAGCGCAGGGATCTTTGCTATATTAGGTAGAAGATTGCTATCTAAGCTACTAAGTAGATTAGGTTAACTCTACTTCTAACTAAAACTAGAGCAGGGGCAGGTCTAATAAGAAGCTCTGCCTAGAGGTAGTAGACGCTGTAGTATAGCTTTATAATATAAGCTCTACGTGCGCATATAAGATAAGATTACTAAATAAGGTACTAGATAGTTAGACGCGTTAGTACTTCTACTAGTATAAGCCTAAGCCTGTAAGACAGGTAATAGTAAATCTACGCCTAGATTAGAGTAGCGTGTACGCCTATAGCTGTCGCGTATACCTATTAAATAGAGAGCGCGCTACTAGGCGTAATAAGAGAGAATTTAAAGTAATCCCTAGAGGCTATATTAGGTATCTTATAGGCTATAAAGCCTTAAATATCTATAGAATATAGGTCCCTACGCTTAACTAGGTAATTATAACGTAGAACGTAACCTTTAATAAGGCGCTCTTCTATTAAGGTAATAATTAAGAGATTAATAAAGAAGACGCTATTAAGATTGTTAACGTTCTGCACAAAAATAAGATTATTAACGTTAGAGAAACTCTTAAGGAGCTAGTCTTTAACAAACTAGAAGAGCAGCAAGAGGATGTAGAGGTTCCTTTAACTACTAAGCAGCAGCTTAGGGGTGCTAAGGCTAGTAAAGCAGAATCCTCTAGTAGCTAACTAGAGGATTAAGCTCTGCTAAGTATAGTAGGTACGCAGGTAACACGCTTAGCTAGCAAGTTATAGAGAGTCTATAAAGAGTAGAAAGAGCTCCCTATAGGCCTTCCTTCTCTAGAAAGCTACACTATTACTAGAGAGCCTTAAGGTAGGCAGTCTTCTATTAAGAGATTGTAGTAATTTGCCTAGCAGTTACTAGGATACGCGTTTAACTAGAGATAGAGACGAGCTAGAGTTATAAGGACTAACGTCCTGCCTAGCTAAGCGAAGCTTAGCAGCACCTAGTCTAAGCTCTAAAGATAATCTATCTCCTACTTTAGGCAAGACTGTGTACTAATTAGTTAAGCTACTAGAAGTAGACTAATAATTACTAGAGCAGCTAGAGTTAGCTACTTAAATACCTCCTAAACGCAAGTATGTAAAGCGCGTCTAGGGCTCTCTTACGCAAATAAGCTGTAGGCACTATAAGGAGGATCTAGATAATCTAGAGAGTAGGAGGAGCGTAGAAGGCGCAGAGGCAGGCTATTATAATAATAGTAAAGGAGAGAAAGTTAAAAAGAGTAGGAGTTTCCTATATTAGTAGCTTGCAAGCGAGTAAATAAAAGCAAACTACGCCCTGCTGCTACTATAGTTACCTACTAGGTAGGCTCTCTATTAGGTAAATAGAAAAGTGCAGTAACAGGCATTACTACGCTTATTTCTATTTACCTAAAGGGTGTGTTGCAGGAGCAGAGCACCTAAAGAGAGCCTAGAACGCTCTGCTAAAAGCAGGGCTCTCTAAAGAGAACCTTAAGAGCAGGGCTCCCTAAAGAGAACCTTAAGCTTAGCTCTTAGCTAGCTTAGGCTTAGATAAGAGCACGGTAGTCTCTAATTAGGAGCACTTTTATCTAATCTAGATTATCTCTTTTATATATAGTCTAAGCTTTCGCTCGTCTTCCTCTAAGACAGTGATCCTCTAATTAATTACCTAAACCTACTATTTCCAGCTCGTGATCCCTCTAACAGATTGTATGTATGAATATGCTTAGGCTTGGGCTTAGGCTTTCTCGTCTCTTGGATTCTAGATTCTGGTTGCGTAATGTAAGGTAGATGGTTAAGGGGTTATTGTTGGTTTGAATGGACTAAGTAACGAGGATCGCTTTGTTAGGAATATCACCGGCTCCCGTGTTCTTCTCTTCTAACGGAGTTCCGTCACTTCAGTCCTGTAGGTAGGGAGCGTCCCGTGCGCGCTGCATGAGCTGCCTGTATTCAACACGGTCCCGACACTTCAACAGTTGTAATACGGAAATTTTGAATGGATGGATAATGGTAAAGTGAATGGCAATAGATGGATCCTTATTCGGTGGTGAATCGCTGGCTTTTCTGTTTTGTCACTTTGGATGGTGTGTAAGGAAGTGAAATGCCGCTTTAGGGATAGTCGCTCCTGAGGAATCATACCGCTCTTATCTTGTGTCGCTATTTGCGTGTATTGGAAATATTGGATGTTCTTATATCTACCCCCCGAGCATATCGTAGAGGAGTTGGGGGAGCGAATGAACGTTAGCGTAAAATTGTACTACTTTATGTACTATATCCGCACCATCTATGCCCCCTCGCGGGTCATCACTATACATATCAACCCGACTTCACGCACTTCCTAGCGCTTATAAATTTCTACGATGTCATCTTCTACGCCTTTCAAAACCCTGGAAGAATTCCAGTCTCATCGACTACGCTGACGTCGAATCTAAAGATTTGCGCATCGACGCTGATATCTTGGCTAAGCTTAACACGGGTGTTCCTGTGACTAAGGGCGAGAAGACGAATTGCTGGACGTATTGGAACGCGGGTATCAACGAGACTCCGTCCTGGTGCAAGCGTTATATTATCAATTGGATAAGGCTCTGTGGACCGCGTAGGACTGTTAAGGTCCTGGGATACGATGTCTGGGTCGCTGAACCATGCTCTTGGATGTATTGATAAGGGTCAGATTCCGGGGGCTTTTATGGAGGGAGCTGTACAATATGTATATCCAGGCCGCAAAATATCGACGTTTTTTATCGAAGTCGGCGTGACTTGGTGATGTGATTGTGCAGGCTTTCATTCACTTCGGGTGGAAATAAGTGGGGATTCAACTGGCAACTTTGAAGTTAGGCTAAGCTTGTGGTGTGTGAATGATAGGATTGTATCTACGGAGGACTACATAGTGCGGACTTTTTGAGAGGAGTTGTGTTGTGTAGATATGGTAGTATGTGGGAACCGTCTTGTCCCGGGACCTAGACCGCGTTCGTTAGAACTAACTCGTCGATGAGAATATTCTGTATATGATTTCGGTGCCGTGGTTATATGCGCAGTTCATGGGGAACCGCTTCGTCGCTGCTAGGAAAGGGGACGGGATGATTGGGAGAGGGTGGGTTTCTCGAACACACATACACACATGGAGTTATGGATGCCGTGAGAGAGAGAGAGAGACAGGTCTAGATTTTTACTTATATTTCCTGTTCATGCATGACTTGTTTATGTATTTCTAGAAAGGTAGGAAGTATTCCAACGGCATCGTTGAGAACCCGCTCATCGACTTCTTAAAGACCGTTAAGATGGCAGAGAGCTGTTTCAAATGGCCCTGGAAAGTCAATACAGCGACTGCCCGCAGCTACGTCAGTCAGATCTTGACTTGGGTGCGGGTAGGAACCTGAAGGAGGTTTCAACGGCGTCGAATACTACCAGAAAATGGTCTCGTGGTTCGATGCTTTAGACGAGGACTTTGCAGCTGCCACGGTCGTGGGTTGGTATGGAAAAGATATTTTCAGCGTCTTGGCTACGAGACTTGATTCTAATCCTGAGTCAGAGGAATACAAGAAAGTGTAGTGTACGTGGAGGCTCTTGACGAGAAGTACGATAGATGTCCGTACTACGTACGGCGCTGCCTGCCCTCAATTCCCTGCTCTCAATTCTCTTCCACTAATAATTCCATGCCATGTGGCAGGTCACGTGCAGGTCACGTGTAGGTCACGTGCAGGTCACATGACTAGCTAGTATATAGAGACCTCTCGTACGTAGATAGAAGAATAAGATAAACATAAACTAATTTATCTCGCCCTTGTTATTTTCTTTTGTACAGTACTCCTTACTAGTCCTAGCATAGGACTGTACACCTAGCTCTACTCCCTACTAGTCCTAGCATAGAAGAGCTCTAAATCCTATCTCTATTTATAAGGATAGTCCTCCTAACACTAATTAGTGTTATCTTTCTACTTAGGTAGATAACACAAATTAGTAAGAGTAAAGGTAGAGCTTAGTCTAACAGGAAGTTAGACCTCTACGCCTCTTCTACGTTTAGGAGAACCTAAGAGAGAAGATTAACTTATCTTATATAAAGAGCAGGATACTTATTATACGCTAAAGAGGAGATACTATAATAATTACTATACAAGCTACTACTACTACTATAGCTTATCTACTTACAGTACTATATAATAACTACTGTATAAACTACCTATATATACCTCTCTATTAACTCTGCTATATAAGCTACTACTACTACTACAGCTTATCTACCTATAGTACTCTTACCTCTCTAAAAACTCTACTACACGAACTTCTCCTTAACTAGTAGTAGTACCTCTCTATTATAGTAATAGCTAGTGCACTATATAGAAGCGCTAGACCTATATACCTTATACTCTCCTCTCTTACCTTTACTAGCAAATTAGGCAACACCTATAATAAAATCTTATATAATAAACTTGTAAAGGAAACCTAGATACTAGTAGAAATCCTATAGAAGGATACTAGCCTTAAATTCTAGATAGAGGACCTAGATATAGCTAATTCTACAAAGGTTTAACTATCCTTATACGCAGCAAATACCCTAGGAGGACATTGTATATTAAGATATACTAGTATTACTCTAGTAAGCTCTCTTAGTAAATATTTTAATAGCTAGTAGGTATCCTACTTTAACAGAGTTAGCTGTACGATTTAACAAGAGCTCCTTATTCTGCTCTAAGAACAAGGTGTCTATCTGTATAATAAGGATAGTAAGACCTAGAGTAGTTAGCTCTACAGTATCTTATAGAGAAGGTATAAGAGAAGACTATAATAAGTACTCTATATAAAAGAGTAGCTTGCGTAGCGCCTATCCTCTATACGTACGTAAGTAATAGAAGCTCTACTATCCTCTATATAAGAACCTCTACTACTACTATCCTCTATATAAGAACCTCTACTACCTCTTCTATTAAGTCTCCTATTTATAAAGAATACGATATATTCTTTGTTATAAGCTTATAAAGGTTATTTCCTATTTAGGCTTAGTGTGTATTACTAAGCTAGTATTAGCTTAGTAATCTCCTAGCTTTTCTAAGTATTTCGGTACTAGGCTTGTCTCTATAGCTAGCCTAGTAAGGAAGATATCAAAGGTAGCAAATATTTGCTATATTGTAAGGGAACTAACCCTAAGGGTAGATGTTATTTTAAAGATAAGATAAATTTAATAGAGTCTACAGGAAGTGCTATAGAGGGTTTATATACTAGTCCTAGGCTAGTTCTAGGTAGGTTCCTTAGTAGGCTTCTTTAGTAGACTTTAGCAGACTTCCTTAGCAGGCTCTAAGGGCTGTGCCTAAGGGTTACAGGGTCTATCCTCTTACATTACCCTCTTCCCCCTCTCTTCTCTTTTTTATTTATTATAGAGGTTCTGTATACTATATGTAATAGACTAGCCTTAAAGTAGAACTATAATAAGTGTTAATAAGAATATAAATATTTGTAATAAGGGAGGCCTAAAGGCAATCTAAAGGCTATATACTCTATCGCGCTAACTAAGCCTTATCCTTTAGGCGCAGGCGTAGCCTGAGCTATAACATACCTCCCTCCTATACTGTTTTCTTGTTATTTTCTATTGTAATTTTAGACAGTAGCTGTAGTGCGCAAAAAAAATTTTTATAATTAGAAGGTTAGTTATTAGGCTAATTATTACTCTAAGCTTAGCGCTTATGTAATGTTATAGTCTAGCAGTCGCTTTAGGCCCTAGTCTGTGCACAGTTATGTGTTGTTACAGCGTTAGCTTAGTATCGTCGCTTAGCAAGGCCCTACTACACAAACTCTTAGCTCCTTCTATCCTCTTTTCTCTACTTAACCTTTTATCTACCTATTGTATCTTCTCTAACCTCGCACTGTTGCCGCCCCGTCGCTGCCCTATTATTTCTTAGCTTTTCTTAGTCTCTTGCAATATTGTTCTTTAACCCTACTTCTAGTTCTAGTACTAGTAGAGGCAGCAGCTCTCTAAATACTAGTAGGGATTATAGTTATAAAGGCAGTTCCCTAGTATGTTATTACAGCGCTCTCTATTCTACATTGTTACTTACTATTTATGTCTATAGTCTAAGGAACCTCTACGCAAGAAGCCGCGTTGCAAGGTTAGTAACTATCTTATTATTAGTAATAGTAATAATAAAGAGTTTAGTCGCGTTAAAGAGGCTTTCTATACTTGTGTTAGCTGTATAAATTAGCTAGGGCTGTATAGCTATCTTAAGTAGGTATTAGCCCTCCTTTACCTTGTTTTTATTTGCTAACGTTTCTACAGTTACCTAATAGGTCCTGCTAACAAGTGCGAACCCTGCTAGAAGCAGAAAGCGTCTTATTTATAGCTAGATCTACTCCTTACTGCGTACCTCTATTTCTATACCTGCACTTAGCGCTACGTTAAGTATACTAATAATAGCTATAAAGCTAGTAATACCTATATAGTAGAGAAGAGGATAATTGTTTAGAGTAAGGGCAAGAAGACTAGGAAACACCTGCGTTTTAACTAAGAGTTTAAGAGGCTCTATAAAGACTAGAAGTTAGTATATAAACATGCACTGCAGGCTTTATAAACAGGTCCCCCTCTTACTAAGTATAATCTGTCTGTCCTAGCTCTGCTAGGTTCTTCTACTCTAGACTCTAGCAGTCTTACCTTAAATACTCTTATTATTAGGTTGTCTTTAGTACTGTTGCTACCTAGCGCTATTAGAGCTCTTACTACTATAAACTATAATATCTACAATATAGTAATTACTATACAGTGCACCTTCTAGGAGTAAGACTGCTGTATCTAGGACGCGTATTATTAGGTTAAGTAGTAGTTTAACCTAACTTATTATTAGCTTAAGCAGGTAGGCAAGCAGGCTAAAGGTCTATAGACTGTCTAGACTAAGATACTTGTAAGTAGATTTCCTAGCTCTGTTAGTTTAACGTTACTAATATGTCCTTTAGAAAGAGTTAAAGGTAATAAATGCTGCCTAACTAGCCCTAGCTCCTGCTCCTCCTGCCTCTCTAACGCTTCTAACTATATACTCTCTACTGTTAACTCCTAGTAGTACCTAGTTTAACCCTTACTCTAGTTAGCTGTTAGCCTCTTCTACGTCCCTGTCTCTGCGCTTTAATCTATATATAGGCCTTCTAGTGCCTATTATTAACCTAGCTACTAGGTTACCTATAACGCTTTCTTCTTACTAGAATGTTTACGTTCTCTACTACTAGCGCTATTATAAGTGTACGCTATTCTCTCTCCTTTCTAGCACCTAAGGTTGTAATGCCTGTCTTTAGGACTACCCCCTCTGCCCTAATAGTAGCTGTTAGGACGCTAATGTATTTACCTCTAGTTATAGTTATTCTAGTGCTAGCAGGACTCTCTGTGTTAGTTATCTGTTACTAGAGTAGATACAATCTGTTAATAGAGCTGCTTATTACGCTACTTATACTTAGGCTTAGCGTTTTCTTAGTAGCTCTAGGGCAACTCTGCTAGCTCTAGATATCCTTACCTAGGACAACAGTTTATTGTCTAAGACTAAGTATAAGATAGTAGACAAGTCTAGGTTAAGGCTAGACAATCCTAATTAGGGCTTATCTAGTTAGAGTGCTTAGCATAGTCCTCTTTGTTAAGGTTAGAGCTTTAGTAGCAGTTTTAGTTTTAGTGTTAGTTAGAGCGCCTGCCCCTCTAGTAGTCTTAGTAGTTAGGGCGTTAGCTCCTCTAGTAATTCTAGCAGCTTTGCTAGTCTTGTAGTAGTTTAGCCTACCTTCTAGGTTTCTTCGTCCTAGCCTCTTTATAAAGTTAGACTTGTACCTGTCTTTAATAAAACTTATTTTAGTTTCTTTTTTACCTGCCTCTAGGGTCTATCGTGATGTAATGCGTCCCTCTATTTCTCTTTAAATTCTTGTAAGGCTTTTATATCTATAAAGTTCTCTAGTAGGTACTATGTTAGCGTTACCTAGCTCTTCTACTTTATAAGCACTTAGCGCTTGCCTCTTCCTCTTGCGTTCTTAGCGCGAAGGATAGACTCTACTTCCTATTTATTTAGCGTTAGGTTATCCTCCTCTAGTACAATTGCAGGGCCTAGCCTTACGTCTACTAGCTTCTAGCTTAGAAGTAGGTCCTCTACAGCTCTCTTAAGTAAGTTAATATAGACTATTTAGTGCAGGCTCTCTAGGAGATTAAGAACTATAGTAAGCAGGGATAGGACGTTAGTAATAGTGTACTTATTTTGCAGGAAATCTAGCTTTTTACTAGGTTAATTTGTCTTAACATTCTATATAGAAAACTACACCTTATCTTTAACTTTAAAACATTCTGCTAGTTATCTACTTTAGTTTATAGCCTTCTGTGTTCGCTGCTACAGGAAAGCGATTGCAGCCTAAGTTAGTTCTACTCTTTACTTTAGATAGTTAACAAAGTAGACTGCACGGCCCTGTAGTGTTTTTGTTAACGTTTTAGGGACCTTAACCTGTTGTAGGAGGTTAATGTTGTAGCTGTTAAGTAGCAAGTTAAGGCTAACGCTAGTAACGCTAGAATCCCTGTTATTTAAGGCGAGTTAACACGCTAGGAGGCAGTCTACCTAGTCTATCTACTTAAAGCACACTATTATTCTTAAGACTGCCTAGACCTCCTAGTTAGCCCTTTCTATGCCCTTGTTAGTTTGTAGGTAATGCGACGTAGAGAGTAGCTACTTAATGCCTGTAGTCTTACACAGTGTTTTCTAGAAGGTTCCTAGCTAGTCTAAGCCTCTATTAGATATAATAGTAGAAGGGAAGCTATAAAATTACTACTACACGTCTTAGAACCTATACATACAATCCTTAGCTTCTATAGTACACATTACCTCTAGCTAAATAAACTTAGATAGTTAGTCTGTAATAACGAGCAGGTAACGCAGTAACGTTAGTGTAGCTTAGAGGAGGTCTACTATAAAGTTAATTAAGATTTAGGACTAGAATTAATCTGTAATTAGGAGGGGTTAGAGGAGTCCTTAGCGCTTCTTTCTTAAGATATAGGCTCTGTAGTAGTAGCAGTTCCTAACGTATTAAGTTACGTCTTCTAATATCCTATCCTAGTAGTAGCTGCGCTAGACTAGCTAGAACGTAGTATTCTTCTCTAGGTATCCTACAAGTCCTAATTTGTGTACGCGCTAAATAATAGCTGTTATAAGAGGTTCCTATACTAGTAGCTATATAACTCCTTACTATATTAGAGTTCTATGCGCGCTAACTAAGTAGTTACTAATCTACTACCTTATGTCTGCACTAGGGGGAAACTGCTAGTTGCCTTACTAGACTACTTTTAAGTAGATAGTGTATTTAGGGTTAGCTCTAATAGCTTTGTCTTAAAGAGCCTAAATGTGCCTATCTGCAAATATTCAGTAGCCTAGCATTACTTTATTATTACTTACTTCTACTACTGTAACCTAGATTAATTAAGGCGTTATTAAGGCAGCCTCCTGCAGTTATAGAGTTCTAACGTCCTAGTCCTGTTAACTTAGGGCATTAGGCCTGTTAGCTAAATGTCCTAGGCGATAGCAGAGGTTGTAATTAAACTAGCTAAGGAGTTCTGCCTATTAGTACTGCCTTTTGCTAAGGACTCTAGTGTTTGTAAAGTACTTAAGGTTCTTATAGTTAGTAAGTATAACAAAGGGTTTAGTAACGCTCTAGAGTTCTAGTATCTAGGTAACTAGGCACTAAACAACTGCAAGGAGTTCTTTGTTATAGATAGTGTAGTTACGCTCTACTAGCGTTAGCTTAGTAGAGTAGTATATAACTAGGTGCTAAATACTATTAATCTACTATAATAAGCAGCCTCTAGTCGCTCCTCCTAAGTAGTCTGTTTCTACTAACGTGTCCCTTTCTAGGTCCTATAGTACAAGGGCTAGCCCTGCTATAAAGACGTTCTTAATCTTCTAGAAGGCTTTTTTAGTATTATTTGTCTATAAAAACGGCACATCCTTCTTTGTAAGGTAATAAAGGGGCTCTGTTAGTTTAGAAAAGTTTAACACGAAGTCTCTGTAGAAGTTAGTAAACTCTACGAAGCTTTAAACACCTTGTATAGACGTAGGGGCTTCCTATTTACAAATTACCTTAATTTTCTTAGAGTTAGGTTAGATGCCTTGTCCTGCTTTAACTATGTACCCTAGGTACTTAACTGTCTTTATAGCGAACTAGCATTTTCTAAGATTAAGATAGAGGCCTGCGTTGCTAAGGAGTGTTAGTATACGCTTTACCTTTGCTATATAATCTTAAAGGCTTCTATTTAAATAGATAAGTACGTTATCTAAGTACGCAGTAGCGAATAGGCTAAGTGCCTCCTTTAGCGCTCTGTTAATGTATCTTTAGAAAGTAGTAGGAGCTCCTGTAAGACTAAATAGACAGACAAGCTACTTATAGAGCCTAAAGTAAGTTTAGAAGGCTGTAAGAGGTTTATCTCCTTCTGTAATACAGAGCTTGTAGAAGGCTGCTTAAATATCTAGCTTAGTAAACTATTTAGCAGTAGACAGGGTGCGTAGAGTCTCTTTAATTAAAGAAAGTAAGTAGCGGTCTTGTTTAGTAAGCGCGTTTAGGCTACAGTAGT
This sequence comes from Massarina eburnea CBS 473.64, assembly GCA_010093635.1. NCBI lineage: Eukaryota > Fungi > Ascomycota > Dothideomycetes > Pleosporales > Massarinaceae > Massarina > Massarina eburnea. The sequence continues at coordinate 66,789 of MU006795.1, read as the reverse complement.
CTACATACAACCTCTATCCCTCTCCTAGCTTTTTTACTATAAGGATAGGTACTCCTATAGAGGAAGAACTTACTTGTACCTAGCCTTTATTAAGTAAGCCTGTAAGTTACTGCTAAAGTTTAATAAGTTAGTCCCTTAGTATGCTGTATAGAGGGCCCTATAGGGCTTCTAGAAAAGAGCTGTCTTATCTTAGTTTTAGCTTTACATAGTAGTCTATCTAGCCCTAGTAAGGTAGAAGACCTGCTGCTTTCTCTTTATTAAATAAGTCTTAGAACAACTTAAGTTCTTTAGGGAGGCATTTGCTATCCTTAGTAAGCTCTTTCTTATTACTTCCTCTACTTAGGAGCGTAATAGCTAGAACCTAGGTTATGTCTTAGAGATTTGTAATAAGCGTGCTGTTAGGCTACCTTTAGAGGTTATCTAGGCCCTAGGACAGAAGAGCTAGTAACAAGACTGCAGTAACTAGTTTTAGGTATTATTAGCGCTGCTGCGTTTCCTAGACTACTAATCCTTGTGCTTAGGCGATCTCTAGAGTTCTTTAATTAGCCTAGAGGGTAACGCTAAAGTGCTAAAGCTATAGAAGGCTAAATATTACATTGTAATCTAGATTAGGTATTACATACCCTACAAGCTGTATACGCTAACTATTAATATTATAAGATAAAATTACTATCTAAGTAATTATTAGTCCTTGCGTAAGTCTAGCCGCTTAGCAAAGGCAACGTAGCAGAATTTCTAAACAATCTACTTTAATCTTATTTACCTTTGCTTTACTTACTGTACAGAAACATTAGCAGCCTAAGTTAATTAGAACGTTAACGTAGAGCACATTCTCTAAAAAGGCTAGAACCTAAAATAGCGCCCTATCTATCTTCTCTAAAATGCTAGCTACGTTGTCGTCTATCTTGTAGTCTAACTACTCCTCTACTCTAATATCTCTATACTACCCCTGTTTTATATCTAAAACAAAGGCTACTCTTTCTCTAACGTGCTATAGCTTACTACGTCTGTAAGTACAGAGCCTTCTTAGAAGGATACTGCATTTACTACTACTACATTACTACACTCTCTTATAATATATCTACTCTAACTGTATCTTATGTACTATCCTTTCTCCTTACGCTAGTAGAAAAGATTATCTAGAATCTAATTAGCTTACTACTTGCCTTAGCTCTTATAGGATTAGCTGCCTGTCGCCTGCATAGGAGACATAATAACATCTCCTTAGGCATCTCGCTGTAGTTAGGCTAGCTTTAGTCTAGAAGGCTAATAGGATTAGTATTACTTTTCTAGCTGTATTATCTTAATATTAACTACAATTACGCTGTAAGCGTAAACTGCCTAGTTATAATTAGTATAGGAGACGCCTTAGTTTAGGGTAATAGTGCAGATATTCTTATTAAGGGCGCGTTAAAGCTTTCCTAACTTCTGCTTATCTAACTACTCTATTCCTCCTACCTGCTACAGGGTAGTGTTAAAGTAGATTAGGAACTTAGAGAAGGACTTATCCTTTTGCTAGTAGAGGCCTTTAAGCTGTGCCTATGCCTTCTCCCTAGCGTAGACATCTGTATAGCGAAATTCTAGGTAAATAAGGAAGTTTATAGGATTATGCTGCCTGTTAAACCTGCCTTACTAATAGTACAGGGCTACTTTATATTAGACTGTTAGCGTAAGGTTGCCCTAAATAAACATAAACTAGTTAGTTAGGCTGCTAATAAACTTAGCGTTAACCTAGAGCTTGTGTTCTATAGTAACCTTCTAAACTATAAAGGAGATTGAATCTCTAGCGAACTAAGTTCCTACAGGCAGTAGTTTCTGTCGTGACTTAGGTAGTTTAACTTTAACTAAGGGGAGTGCTGTAGGTGCTACCTGCAGGTTAGCTATGTTAGTTAGATTACTAGCTAGTGTCTTGTCTATAGAGGTAGGAAGGATAGTATTGTCTGTAGTATTCTAATAGGGAGTTACTAGGGCTAGAGTAGTAAGGTTAGAGATAGCTCTACAGGCTTTGTTAAGTTATTCTTAAAGCTAGCAGAGCGCAGCGCAGTCGTTATTCTACAAAGTTTAAAGAGATTAGAGAGTAGCAAGTATTTGCTGTAAGACAGCATTGTTTAAGGCCTGTTTAGAAGCTATCCTGTCTCTTTATAGCTCTGTTTTAACGAATATTTAATATAATAGACTAGCCTTAAAGTAGAACTGCAATAAGTGTTAATAAGAATATAAATATTCGTAACGAGAGAGGCCTAAAGGCAATCTAAAGGCTATATACTCTATCGCGCTAACTAAGCCTTATCCTTTAGGCGCAGGCGTAGCCTAAGCTATAACACTATATACTACCTCTAGGTAGGTTCCTTTTCCCTAGCTATTCCTTTTCCTCTGTTTACTGCCTTTACTACCTATCGCGTGCTAACCTAATTTACTTACTAGTTCTCTAGGTAAGAGCTAGTTACTCCCTAGGCGTTTAGTTTAGTAAATAGATTGCAGGGTCTAAGCTTATAGCTCGCCTATCTAGATAACCTAAATTCTATAACCTTCTTTCTTTACCCCCTTATACAACTTCTATTTAACTCTATTACAGCCTCTATTTAAGCCTCTAGGATACCTCTAAAGGTCTTTAAGTACTATACCTCTCCCCTTAAGACTCTGCGTTAGCTGCGCTAGCTGTAGACGCTAGTTTACTAGCCTTAGACGCCTTCCTACTATAGTAGTAAAGATACTCTAACTAGGTTAGGTTCCTCTTATTAAGTTAAGTAGTCTAGTTTTACGCCTCTTACAGCGCCTTCTACTCCTATCTAGGCTCTAGCTCCTATAGCTCTAGCTTCTACAGCTCCTGCTATAGCTTCTGCGCTAGCGTCTAGTGCGCATACTCCTTAGTATGCCTACCTAGGTCCTAGTTCCTAGTTTACTCTACGTTATCTTAAGTAGTATAGCTAGTATAATTAGTATAATAATCTATATAGTTACTTTAGGACTCCTGTTAGTTATTCTTCCTACCTAGGATATAGTTCTGTAGGTTCTTCCTTTCTTAGTACTTATAGGTTATTATTATTAATATAATAATAAAGCAGGAACCTTTAGATCTGCGTTACTTCTCTACTAGTCTTATTAATTAGTACATGCGCTACATAGATGCCTAGGACAAGAGAGCTTAGGCTTCTAGTAAGGAGTATTTCTCTAAGGAATCTAGGGCTAGTCTAGGGTTTTAGGATCCTTAAATCTTTAATCTGCGTCCTAGGTTAACCCTAGTTCTGCTAGCTCCTGCTTGTAGAGTTACTCTAGCTATAGCTACCTAGGTATCTCTCTAGTTAATTCCTGCTCTAGCGATTTCTGTTGCCCCCCCCTAGGGGGGTTCTTCTAGCTAGCTTCCTGCTCGCCTATCTGCTAGGGCTTAATAGAAGGCTCTAGTTATTTAAGCTGTAGTGTTATCTTTAAAGGCTTCTAGAAGTACTGTTATGTTATCTTTAAGGGCTTCTAGGAGCATTCTAGCGTAGTAATCTATTAAAGAAGAACAGGTAGTTAATATTTAAGAGCTAACTTCTAAGGCGTCTCTAGAGCAAGAGAAGGAAGATAATAACAATAATACTATTAATGTTCTCCTACTATACTTGCCGCCTTCTCTTACCTATACTTATAGTAAAGAATAATAGGTCTTCTATATTACTTATGTAGAAGGTCTTGTTATTAAAGAAGAGAGTATATACAGTATTCTTATTTAGTCCTATAAGACTACTTACGCAGCTTGTACTTATAACTAAGTTACGTATTATTCCTGTAAGTATCTTTCTCTAGTTCTTTCTAGCTTCTACTAACTATGTTCCCTAGGGCCCTAACTCTATTCTAAAGAGCTTGCAGCAATTCTTAAGGCCTATAAGGATAGAAATGCAGAGGAACTTAAAGAGTTACTCTGTATGTGCCTTCCTCTAATTAAGCGCTATTTAAAGAAGTTCCCTATAATAGATACTAGGAAGTATCCTAGTTTAGCAGCTTCTATAACGCCTCCTAATAAGATAGACTATTATAAGGCTTCCTTAGACACTACTTAAGCTACCCTAGAGTCTATCTAGGCTATCTAGGGGTTCCTTAAGCAAAACCTCCTTATAAAGTACAGAAAGGTAAGTACTTTCTTTCTTCCCTGTTCCTTTTATATAGCTAATCTCTATACAGTTAGATAAACATAATACCTACATTACTAGCTTAGAAAGCTGCCTAGATTATGTTGCAGAGAAAGTCTAATTAGCTAACGTTACCCTTAGAAAGTACATTAATAATAATAGACAGTTTACTTAGGAGATTATTAAGTTAGTAGGAGTTATTACAGAACAGGAGTTAAAGCGTTCTAGAGGTAAACTAGGGATTTATTAGAAGCCTTAACAGGAACCTACTTAAGAGCTAACTGCTAAGGATTTACTTTAGGAGTTTACCTATAAGTTAGAAAGTTCTACTAGTGTTCCTCT
>MU006795.1:0-44168 GCA_010093635.1 Massarina eburnea CBS 473.64 | reverse complement strand
ATAAAGGAACAGCCTAGGAACTAGAAGCCCTAGACACCTAGTTACAGTTCTCTAAACCCTACTAAGACCTAATAGGATACCTCCTAGAAGGATTTAGGAAAGGAACTCTAGTAGAACAAGGCAAACGCTAGAAAAAGAAAGGAAAAACTAAGGCCTAAGGAAGGGCGCAGGTAAGAGGAGTTAGAGGACTAATTTATTATTTTTCTTAGAACTAAATACTAATTAACTTATTTTATTTAACTATTCAAGGCAGGAAGAAGTAGAGGGATCCCTAGTAGACCCCTTATTAGACAAGATAAGGCCTATAGAACTCTACTAAGGAACCTAGCACTAGATACTAACAGAACCTATAGGAGGAAGGCTTAAGTAGCAGGACTCTTACCCTTAGCGCGGCGTTTTGCACAATCTAACCTATCTCTAGAAAGAGACTTAGCTAGAAGACGCTTCTATACAGGATAAGAGGTAACTAAAGGAGTAGGCGTAGCAGGAGTAGGCAGAACTAATACTATAGCAGCTAGAGGAACACTAGCAGAACTCTCTAACTTATAGGTAAACTTCTAAAGCAAATCCTTAGTAGTTAGCTCTTAAGCAGGTTCCTGTTAAGGCTTCTAATAAATTCCTAGTTTACCCCTAGAACGCTTTAACTCCTATTCTGTAATAACTCTTACTAACTTAATAATCTTCTAAGTAAACTATCTATTATTATTAATATACTTTCTAAGGGTAACGTTAGCTAATTAGACTTCCTCTACGACATAATCTAGGCAGCTTCCTAAGCTAGTAATGTAGGTATTATGTTTATCTAACTACATAGAGATTAGCTATATAAAAGGAACAGGGAAGAAAGAAAGTACTTACCTTTCTGTACTTTATAAGGAGGTTTTGCTTAAGAAACCCCTGTATAGCCTAGATAGACTCTAGAGTAGCTTAAGCAGTATCTAAGGAAGCCTTGTAATAGTCTATCTTATTTAGAGGCGTTATAGAAGCCGCTAAACTAGGATACTTCCTAGTATTTATTATAGGGAACTCCTTTAAGTAGCGCTTAATTAGAGGAAGGCATATACAGAGTAATTCCTTAAGCTCCTCTACATTTCTGTCCTTATAGGCCTTAAGGATTACTACAAGCTCCTTAGAATAGAGTTAAGGCTCTAGGGAACACAGTTAGTAGAAGCTAGAAAGAACTAGAGAAAGACACTTACAGGAATAATATGCAACTTAGTTATAGGTACAAGCTGCGTAGGTAGTCTTATAAGACTAAACAGGAACACTATATATGCTCTCTTCTCTAATAACAAGACCTTCTATATAAGTAATACAGAAGACCTGTTATTCCTTACTATAAGTATAGGTAAGGGAAAGTAGCAAGTATAGTAGGAGAACATTAACAGCATTATTGTTATTATCTTCCTCCTCTTGCTCTAGAGACGCCTTAGAAGTTAGCTCTTAAATATTAACTACCTGTTCCTCTTTAATAGATTACTGCGCTAGAATGCTCCTAGAAGCCCTTAAAGACAACGCAACAGTACTTCTAGAAGCCCTTAAAGACAACGCTACAGCCTAAACAACTAGAGCCTTCTATTAAGCTCTAGTAGATAGGTAAGCAAGAAGCTAGCTAGAAGAACCCCCCTAGGGGGGGGCAACAGAAGTCGCTAGAGCGAGAATTAACTAGAGAGATACCTAGGCAGCTATAGCTAGAGTAACTCTACAAGCAGGAGCTAGCAGAACTAGAGTTAACCTAGGACGCAGATTAAAGATTTAAGGATCCTAAAAACCTAGACTAGCCCTAGATTCCCTAGGGAAATACTCCTTACTAGAAGCCTAAGCTCTCTTGTCCTAGGCATCTATGTAGCGCATGTATTAATTAACAGGACTAGTAAGGAAGTAACGTAGATCTAAAGGTTCCTGCTTTACTATTATGTTAATAATAATAACCTATAAGCACTAAGAAAGGAAGAACTTACAGAACTATATCCTAGGTAGGAAGAATAACTAACAGGAGTCCTAAAGTAACTATACAGATTATTATACTAATTATACTAGCTGTACTACTTAGGATAACGCAGAGTAAACTAGGAACTAGGACCTAGGTAAGCATACTAAAGAGTATACGCACTAGACGCTAGCGCAGGAGCTATAGCAGGAGCTATAAGAGCTAGAGCTGTAAGAGCTAGAGCCTAGATAGGAGTAAAAGACGCTATAGGAGGCGCAGAGCTAGACTGCTTAACCTAATAAGAGGAACCTAACCTAGTTAGAGCATCCTTACTACTACAGTAGGAAGGCGTCTAAGGCTAGTAAACTAGCGTCTGCAGCTAGCGCAGCTAACGTAGGGTCTTAAGGAGAAAGGCATAGTACTTAAAGACCTTTAGAGGTATTCTAGAGGCTTAAATAGAGGCTGTAATAGAGTTAGATAGTAGTTATATAAGAGGTAGAGAAAGAAAGTTATAGAATTTAGGTTATCTAGATAGGCAAGCTATAAGCTTAGACCCCCGCAATCTATTTACTAAACTAAACGCCTAGAGAGTAACTAGCTCTTACCTAGAGAACTAGTAAGTAAATTAGGTTAGTACGCAATAGGCAGTAAAGGCAGTAAATAGAGGAAAAGGAATAGCTAGGGAAAAGGAACCTACCTAGAGGCAGTATATAGTATATAGAACCCCTACAACAAATAAAAAAGGGGAGAGAAGGGGAAAGAGGTAATGTAAGAGGATAGACCCTGTAACCCTTAGGCACAGCCCTTAGAGCCTGCTAAGGAAGTCTGCTAAAGTCTACTAAAGAAGCCTGCTAAGGAACCTACCTAGAACTAGCCTAGGACTAGTATATAAACTCTCTATAGCACTTCCTGTAGACTCTATTAAATTTATCTTATCTTTAAAATAACATCTACTCTTAGGGTTAGTTCCCTTACAGCGTGCGTGCTAAAAAGTCTATTATTTAGAGACGTTCCTAGCGGTATGCCTCTAGTAATTCCTTTCTCCTAGGTTCTAGCGAGTCTAGGACAAGACTAGAGGTTAAAGGGATTAAATTCAAATGTAAGGGAACTGACCCTAAGGGTAGATGTTATTTTAAAGATAAGATAAATTTAATAGAGTCTACAGGAAGTGCTATAGAGAGTTTATATACTAGTCCTAGGCTAGTTCTAGGTAGGTTCCTTAGCAGGCTTCTTTAGCAGACTTTGGCAGACTTCCTTAGCAGGCTCTAAGGGCTATGCCTAAGGGTCACGGGGTCTATCCTCTCACATACATAGAAGATTCTAGATTGTTCTTCTAGGTTCTACTCTATTCTAGATTGTTATTAATAGAGTAGGACGCGTAATTGTCTTACGTAATCTTTGTATTTATAATCTATCTAGAAGATTCTTCTTACTAATTATAATTAGTAAGTAGAAGGTTCTAGAAGCTCTTTCCTGTATATATAAAGGAGGATTCTCTTCTCTTTAGATAGTTTCTTCCTTACCTAGAATTTAGTATATTGTTTCGCTATATACTATCTTATCCTCCTCTTTTCTTATAGCTATAGCTTCCTTTCTACTTTAGTAGAACTAAAGTCTATTTATAGTAGTTTCTAGGTCCTACTATAAATAGCAAGAAAGTTACTACCTTGCTACCCTGACTTTCTTACACTATTACCTCTACTTAAACCTGCGCCCTTCTATACGCAGCTCTTCTTCTATATATAGTCTCTACCTACCTATCTCTATATAATTAAAACCTATATAAAGTTTGCCTAGAGGATAGGTAGAAGAAAGGATACCTATACAGGAAGAGCGTATAGTTCTTAAACAAAGTTTAAAGAAGTAATAACCCTCTCTCTACTAAAAACGCTGTATAAAAAGCTACTAGTATTAATTCTCTTCTCCTTTAATTAAACAAACCCTTGTACAAAGCTTAAATAATTACTCCTCCTTCTCCCTCTCTTTTATCCTCTATTAATTTCGCTGCACAATAAATTAACAGAGCTTAGTTCTATCTTGTATAGAGAGCTGTAGAAGGTTAGGCAGCGTAATATAATAAAAAGTAAAAAGTTCCTAGTGTCTATACTACGTACAGCGCTACCTACCTTTAATTCCCTGCTCTTAATTCTCTTCTACTAATAATTTTATACTATATAGTAGGTTACGTATAGGTCACGTGCAGGTTACGTGTAGGTTACATAACTAGCTAGTATATAAAGACCTCTTGTACGTAGATAGAAGAATAAGATAAATATAAACTAATTTATCTTGCCCTTGTTATTTCCTTTCGTACAGTACTCCCTGCTGGTCCTGGCATAGGACCGTACACCTGGCTCTACTCCCTGCTAGTCCTGGCATAGGAGAGCTCCAAATCCTATCTCTATTCATAGGGATAGTCCTCCTAACAATAGAGAAGGTTACGCATGCCAAGAATACGTGGGTTGAGCCGGTTTGTGGCTCGTTGCTGAATCTTCCTGAGAACGAGGGAAAGGAGGGAGCTGTGGAGGTATGGGAGTGTGCATTTTGAGCAGACGAGGGAGAGGATTTGTTATGTGGGTGTCCCGGTTGTTGGGCCGGAGTTTGTGCTTCATGAGCCCATGTTGGGCTGGCCCAAGGGGAACATTAGGTATTGATGGTAATTTGAGTCATCTTTCGAATCTTCAGAGGAAAAGTAATGCAAGCAAGAAGTAAGTGCTCAGAATTGCGATACGACTGCACGGTCATTCGGCCTCGGCCATAAGCCATACCCCATGTTCCGAGATGCGGGGTGATATGTGGGGGCTGGAATCCCCAGTCCCACATGACCTCGCATTATCTTGTCCCAGCCACAGCCCAACGTCATTCGCTGACTCGCAATTATTTGATTGAACCTCGGTGATGGTGTAGCTATGGGGCTGACAACCCCTCTGTGTGACCTTCAAAGTAGTTTAGCTTGTGCGAAGAAGGATGCGGTGTGGGCGCGAAGGCGATGGAGTAGCTTTCTCTTTAGTTGTCTAGCTGTTGTTTGTGAATTTATGTGCGTGCGAGTTTGAGATTCTTTGATTTTTGAGACTATTAGAGGAGTCCACGGTTCGGATTACGTGTGTCGAAGTATCATGGCGTGTAAGTCGCTCCAGCCCATCACATATTCACCATCTCACTCTTCTCGCGGTACACAGTACCCGTTCTCGCTGGCGCTGCTGGCGCAACCGCTCTCTCTGCCTATTTGAACGCGAAGTTTCACGTCGCCCATGACATCAAGACCGGCCGTGGCGGTCTCGCGCCTTTGCAATCCGATTTCGAGTGGCTCGGCTCGCGCGCTGCGCAACAGAAACCCCTCCTCTACCACATGCTCCAAGAGCATGCGAGGACACAATACCATCACCCGTTTATAATATTCGAGGGACAAGAGTGGTCGTATGGTCTGTTCTTTGACGCGCTTACGCGCGTGGGGAACTGGCTGATCGATGAATTGGGCATCGAAAAGGGAGAGGTGGTAGCAATTGACGGGGGGAATAGTCCAGAGTATATGATGCTTTGGTTCGCCATCGATGCTATTGGGGCTGCTACCAGCTTCGTCAATTGGAATTTGACGGGTGACGGGCTGGTACATTGCGTGAAGGTAAGACCTGTCGCCACTGACAAACTACGCTCCAAACTTCATAGTGATTATACAGGAGCGATGCTAACGAAATATAGCTTTGCGACTCCAGATACCTCATCACCGATTCAGATGTCCGCGATAATGTCGAACCCGTCCGCTCCGAGCTCGAAGAAAACAAATGCACTATCAAGTACTACGACTCCTCGTTTTTCTCTTCGTTGTCGAACACTAAACCGATACCCGAGTCCCGCAACTCAGACATCGCCCTCGACTCCATCCGCAACCTTATATATACATCGGGGACGACTGGCCTGCCAAAAGGTGTGGTAGGGACCACAGGTCGCGAGATCCTCGTCAGCCGCTTGGTATCGAGATATCTCAATCTCAAGCCGTCCGACAGGATGTATACCTGCATGCCACTATACCACGGAGCTGCCCATGCACTTTGTACGACAGCGAGTATATACGCTGGATCAACGGTTGTGCTAGGCAGAAAGTTCAGTCATCGGACGTTTTGGCCCGAGGTATCAGCAGGCAAGGCGACCATAATCCAGTATGTGGGCGAACTGTGTCGGTACTTGCTGAATGGGCCACCGAACGAATACGAACGGAAGCACAACGTCAAGATGGCGTGGGGCAATGGAATGCGTCCTGATGTATGGGAACCTTTCCGCGAACGCTTCAATATCCCTGTCATCAACGAATTGTATGCCGCTACGGACGGGCTGGGCGCAACCTTCAATTACAATGCTGGGCCGTTCACGGCGCATACGTTGGGTCTGAGGGGCGCGATATGGAACTGGAGGTTCGGCGAGGAGGAAGTCAGGGTCAAGATGGATGTCGATACTGAGGATATCATGAGGGACAAGGACGGTTGGGCTGTGCGGTGTGGAGTCAATGAGCCTGGCCAAGTACTGCATAGGCTGACACCTGAGATGGTTGCACGTGTACCTGGCTACTACAATAACGAGAAAGCCACCGAGGGAAGGCGGATAAAGGATGTGTTCAAGAAGGGTGATCAGTAAGTTTCGTAAAGACGTTGGAGACAGTAAAAGCTGACAAGGAAACAGTTGGTTCAAATCCGGCGACATGATGCGACAAGATGCCGACGGCCGCGTCTACTTCGTCGATCGCCTCGGCGACACATTTCGCTGGAAATCCGAAAACGTGTCCACCAATGAAGTGGCAGACATGGTTGGCAAGTTCCCCCAGGTTGCCGAAACAAACGTCTACGGTGTATCTATTCCGGGCTACGACGGCCGCGCAGGAGCCGCTTCCATCGTCATGGCCGACGGAGTCACCGAGGCGGGTTTCGACTTCAAGGCTTTGGCAGACCATGCGCGAGCTGTACTCCCTGGGTACGCGGTACCGCTCTTCTTGCGAGTTACGCCTGCACTTGAGTATACGGGGACGTTGAAGATTCAGAAGGGCAGACTGAAGAGGGAGGGTGTGGATCCTGATTTGGTTACGGGAGGGGATAAGATCTATTGGTTGAGCGGCGATACGTATAAGCCATTTGAGAGGGAGGATTGGGAGGCGATCAAGAGTAAGAAAGTAAGATTGACGTAAATGTATTTGTAGTGGATTAGAAGAGCATTGGAGGAAATGTCGAATACAAGCCACACCAGCCTGATCCAATCCATGGAAATGATTCCTTGCTGTCGGAGAGTCGTCCCCCAATCCCACTCCCTCTCCTTACACACCAATGATCACCTTTTCCAACTCCTGCAATTGTGCATACAAGGCCTTGATAGCATTCCTCTCGCACTCAACCACTTCCTCAATACTACCCGTGTTCCAAACTTCTCCGTCCGTTTGTTCCAGCACGGTGGGCTTTCTATCGCTCTCGGGATACACAACGAGCTGAGCGTAGGTGTAGGTAACGATGACATCGGTGTGCTGCATCAATCCGTGCTCGCCGAGTACACGCTCTGTGACATTCTTGTCGACAGTGATTACGTCGAAGAAGGCACCTGGGTAGCGTGTGCCTATGAGGAGAAGGGCGAGGCCTAGGCTCGTTAGTGGGTTGTTAATGGGACGGTGGCGTGGCGTTTTGCGCACCGAGAGCTAGCTGCTTGACCTCCTCTGTTTTTTCATCGGTTTGGTAGTGGCGGATGGCACACATGGTGGCGGTAGGGATGTTGGGGCAATGTGTGCTGCTTCTGGGGGGGGTAGAAGTAAAGATGTGTACTATAGTGAGTGATAGAGCTAGGCCGTGCGTTTGCAGCCCTTCAAACGACTTTGATAGTATGTGTCATCCTAACAGTAAACGAATACAAATGACTTTCAAACGCGGAGTACAAATCGCGCTTATTACCTAGATAAGGCAACAGCAAGGAGTTCCAGCGTATACGCTTTCTATTACACAAATATATTTAAGTATATTCTATTAGACTTTATTCTATAAGCAAAGGCATGCTGTATTTTATACCTTTAACTTTCTAAACTAAACTGAACATCGTAGAGTAGAGTACCTTTACTACACACCTGGACACGTTCTGAAAACAGATCTTTTTCTATTAAGACTTCCTTTACTATCTATCTCTTAGGTCCGTGTTACCTATACTGTTCATTCCTAGATAATCTCTTATCTATAGAAACATCATATCTAAGTTACTTCAAGGGTCTCTAGCTAGTAAAGAAACAAGCGTTAACTAATTTATACAAAACGATGTACGTAAATAGATGTAGCTAGAACAAGCTCGTCGGATTGACTCCCGCTCGTATTACCGGTGCTATAGATCTATCTGTACTCGAGAAAACGGGTACGTCGAATCTACACGCTTTCGTGAACTAGGAACTTATGTAGGGGGATTGAGCGAGGTCTATGAAATGTAAAATTGGCTCGTATTATTGTCAACGATAAGGAGTGTTGATATGGATAAGAAGAAGCTTTAAAGCTTTATCACAGTAATGGACTTGACGGATACTAAGCTTGTTTCTGTGTGAGACTGTCTTTTCAGAGCTTTTATCTTGTCAGATCCTATCCTTTCCTTTTGGCTTGAACCAAGGCCTTCTCTATGAGATAGGACCGAAACTCGGATTAGAGAAGACTGCAATGAGGTGTCGTTGGAAAATCGGTTAAACTTCCCGTATCTTTGAAAGAAAACGTCTGGTATCAGAACACATAGCAAGTTTATATTTAGAGAACTGATTGTTTCCTACATATATATCGTAACCCTGAAAAACTATAAGAAACATGGCAAAGATTTGCTGCGCTTTAATAAAAAGTAATCACCAGGAACGCGCATCAAGTGCTCAGTCCCCCTAGCAAGCATATTCGTACAGTAAGTATTTAAACATCCCTACCATCCAATCGAAAAGGACATTCGTCCACTCTAACCCAAAGAACGCCATTACCTACCCCAACAATGTACACAAAAACCCCCACTAAACCCGCCCCATCCAATAAAAGCGAACCAAACGTCTCCTAAAATCCCCAAGACATTTAACACTACAAAGGATTAATACTATGTAAGCCCCACACCGAAACCAACCTCTTAACCCCCGGGCATAATCAGGACACCCACAACTCAATACACACTAACCCCCAACACCCCAAGCCCGCACCCTCTTCAACTACAAATACCCCTCCCACTACCCCCGCAGCGAATTCGACGTCATCGAATTCCAGCAGACCCAAACCATAACTGAGTGGATCAAAGACGGCACCATCACCCACACATACGCGCAACTCATAGTGTTCACGAAAAGCAGCGATGTTTTCGACGGAGCCTAGAAAGTCCTGAGGCAGAGTAGTCTCGAGCGCGTTTGTAAGGACGGGCTTGGTGATGGTCTGGAAAAATTGCTGGATCGTGAGGAGGATAGGATTGCGCTGGCGCTGTTGTATAAGGTGTTGCGCGGGGATTTAGGGGGATTGAAGGTATGTTGGGATTTGGTTGTGTGGCCTTGGATGTTGGTTGATTTATTTGCTGTTTTGTTGGTGTAGGGGAATCGGAGGAAAAGTTCTTGTGTGAGGGAGATAGATTCTTCATTGAGTGAATGTGTTGGTTGGGTGATGTCGGAGTGTTTGGTGGATGTGGGGTTGATGGGTTGCTGTAATAGGGATCGTGAAGAATCATGAGTTGGGGATTGTGTGAGGATATTGTTGGAATTACTGGCTACTAGGTAAAGAGAATGTCCTATTTTTTTCCTAGCCGGAATGTGAAGGAAACCTTCCAAACCATCTATCCTCGCTTTTGTGTCCTACCAGATTGGGACAGGCCCATCGACTTGATCTCCGCTCAAGGCAATTACCGTGTACAGGCCAAATCACACCAATGATACTTCCTTCCTCCAGCCCTAGCCTTTAGAAATCCCAAGATCCCCCAACTCAAACCCACCAAAATCCTCCCCCAACCAAGCTCGCCATTTCCCGACCCCTCCAATCCAAGGTAGACGAACAGATGCGTATCCGCGCCGCTCCACCCATAACTATCTCGCACCCGACACCTCATCCCCTAAGATACAACCTCATCACAGCGCAATCAGCACACCAGCAACCTCTTCAGAGTAAGATCACATACCGTGGAAGTTACTCACCTCCCAGCGCAAGTCCCAGAGCAGTCCGAATATCACATCCCGCTCCATCCGAGCAGGATCATTCACCTTCAACCAGAACTGCTTCAGAATAGTCCAGTGAGTGGACTGGGGCGTTGGGAAGACGATCAATTGGGCGACGTAGTAGTGGATGAGAGTGTTGGTGGCGTGGTCGTAGACGAACTTGCTTAGAGTGAAGGTATAGTAACAACCTAGGGGGTGGGTGTTCGCGTAGAGGGCGCGTGCGTAGACTGTTGGTGGAAATATCGGAGCTCGTGAGTAGGAGTGGAGGATAGGGGGCGGACTGGGTGTTTACTTACACGCTATCTGGCTCTTGGTGATGAGTAGCAACTCTGCTATGTTGTACATTTTGAACGGTATCTCTGACACGGAAGCAGAGGAGCTGTTGGTCGCGTCGGCGAGCTTAGTATCGGCGTTCTTGGAAGCGTCAGTGTCCTTTGGTGTCGACATTGTTGTTGAGTCCAGGGGGGTGTGAAACTTTAGAATGTGACTGTTCTGTGGGAGTGAAGAAGGATTGAGGATCTAGAGAAGCAGAAGGAACTCGGAGTTTAAGAGCTTTTTTGAATCTTATTTCGGTCGTACTATTCTCTACTCCCAGCCCAGGTGATTATAATTCGAGCATCCATCTTTTCGAAACTCCTGCAGCGGCACGTACCCGAAGCCAATACATGTCAACCGTGGGAAGTGCACGTTACCGACGTTACAACGTAACACATTCGCCGACTGCCCAAGAGGCGGTGAGCATCATTGTTTTCCGGAATCGAGGGGGAAAAACAACGACGGAGCTTTTCGTAAAGAACGACACGGTGACGTATTCTCAGAATATTTCCACAAAGACGTATTTACTGTCCAAACATTGGAAAGAAATCCAATTTGCCCACCATCAGCGCCCCCTCCGTCTCTCGAAACGTGAACACTGCACATACCCGAGACTTATAGCCACGTCGACCTCAACCCATGCAAGAGCTGTAACTGAAGGCTCTCCACCAGCACGAAACTAAACAGGACTTCAAAGAGGCGGTGAAATAAGACCATGGTACACAGCTCTCGTTGATTGAGTCTTGTCGAATCAGCACGTTTGTGAAGCGTGAAGCCTTAGACGGCACGTGATAGCGACATGGGTAAGGTCAGTCGAATGGTAGGATTTCGACAGAGGAGAGAAAACGACAAGGGCCCGACTATCATATATCTATCTTAATTTTCTCTTTTGACAGACGGGTTCGTTCGCATAACAGGAGGACGTTCTACTGTAGACCTTTCGAGCAAAATGGATCTGGTTAACAAGAGGTATATGATTGTTATTTCTACACGCGGCATGATTCCCTACTTCTAGAAGCGCGCTATCAGTTAATCTCAAACTCATAGTACACGTAAGCGGAGTACTCCTGATCTGTGTGGCCGGCCGTCTGCATATCGTTCGCCGTAGATGAATCGTCCTTCTTGATGCGACCTTTGCTGTCGCGGCCAAAGGCGTTACCGCCGAGGTAGGAGTAGCTCTCGTCGAGATTCGCTTTTGCCTTCTTCGCGAGCTTGGCATTTGTCTATTCATCGTTAGTATCACATGTCAGTGTCACATTAGTCATGTCTTTTGTCGACGTACCTGTACCAGGCCACACACAAAATCCAACGGCAACCCATACCGGAGCACCGTCTCCACAAACACCCTCAGTGTAAGGACGTGTATCCAAATCATGGCGCTCTCACTATATCCCGTCCGGCCCAGCCTGAGTGCCTCGTTCCATAGCTTCTGCGCATCCGCGGCCAACTGGTTTGCCTCCTTCGCCTCCTCTTCCTTGCCACCCTGCTTGTACTTGTAGTCGCGCGGCGTCCACCGCTTTTCCCTGCACTTGTGCACGAACTCGGCGGAGTGCTTTTTGAAAGTTACGACGGCGAAGAGGTTGAATTCGTCGTCGGCGGCCACTTGTGTGGCGGAGCGTGGGACGACCATGGGCGTGAGCGATTCGTAGGATTTTAGGAAATCTTTGGCTTGGCTGAGGGGCACTGCGACGAGGTGCGTGTCGAGGTATTCCGAGTCTTGGATCAGGAGCTTGGGGTCTACGATGGTGGCGAGGGACTTGGTGGAGAGGTTGCCTCTGTACACTATCAATATGGCAGTCCGCGTGTTATGTGGGAGGTCTTGCGCACGTCCGTCGCCTTTCCGAGGCTGCCAGGTTCGTCTTGGTCTGGTTGTACTGCTGGAACTTGGCCTTGACGTCGTTGTCGATGCCGGCGATTTCCTGGCAGTGTATCAGCATGGGGTTCGGAGGGGTAGCGTGACGCGCGCACCTTTTGCAGCGAGTCGATCAGATCGGCAATGGGCTTGTCTGCCCGGTACTTGATCTTATTCCACTGGAAGGTCCGCAGGTACTGGTCCACCGGCTCTACACACAGTCAGCCTTCCGCGCTCCAGGACGCCGTCGCAAGGCGGCACGCACTGTCGTTGATGGTCTTGTGTTGCTGCGTCCTCTCCTCATCGCCGTCCATGAGATTCCTCAGACTGTCCCCCACCTTCCCCACGACGCCCACGCACGCCGTCTCGAGCTTGCCCAAGTCATCCGCCTGCTGCACCAATGCGTCGAGCGTGCCGATCTTGAAGTTCGGTATCGCGAAGGGGTACGTGGTGCCGTTGTCGCTTGTTATGGTGGACCGGAGGGCTGTGAGGGCTTCGTCGCTGTGGTTCGAGGGCGTTATCGACGTCGGCAGCGACACCAGCAGGTACTTTGTGCCTTTCGACATGGTGAGAATGACGTATCGGAAGCGTGGCGGTCGATTGCAGGGAGGAGGCCGCGATGTCGTCGGTGAGCTTGGTGGGCTGGCGTGGAGCTCGGAAAGCTTTGGGCGCGGGGTGGTCGGGGCGGGAGGGCGTCACCGTCCGACGAGCTGCCCGCCAGCTACCCTCACAGCAAAAACGTGACTACAGTATAGAGTAGTTTGATTGGTGAATTGATGGCGCGACAGTAGGATATACAGAATCAGGCACTGGAAAGCGCATCCTAATTGGGAAACAATATCTCTTGTCTTGGTAGGACCACTAGAAAAGGCCGTCGTTATCCGCCGACTGGACTTCATCTCCTACACCACGCACAATGGCTTCAAAAAGGGGCGTTGCGGTGCTACGGGCAGCATTCAATGGCTACAGATTATTGCCGGCAGGCCTGCGTCGGCCTTCTGAACCTCTGAAGAGCTCGCGATGCTTCTCAGCCCAGCCTTCACGGCCCCGTAAGCTGGCTAGAGTTGCGCAGCCGTCGGCGCGTTATGCCTCGACGAAAGCCGCGGAAACGGATACGGAAAAGACGGCCCTGTATGAGCTTCATCGCAAGTACGGTGCCAAGTTTGTGCCGTTTGGCGGCTATCAGATGCCGGTGCAGTACAACGACCTGAGCATTGTGAAGAGCCACTGGTGGACGAGAGACAAGGCGAGCTTGTTCGATGTCGGACACATGTAAGCCATGTGTCGTGCCTCAATCCTGGACAATGGGCTGATGAGTAAAAGGGTGCAGCATCACTTCTCCGGCCCCGGTGCTGAAGCTTTCCTTCAGCGCATAACACCCTCCTCGCTCTCCTCCCTGAAAGAGTACCACTCGACCCTCTCTACCATTCTTCACAGAGCCGGTGGAATCGTGGACGACACCATCATTGCACGCCTCCCCGGAAAGTTCTACGTCGTCACGAACGCTGGCTGCCGGGAGAAGGACAAGGCGTACTTGGCTAAAGAACTAGAGATATGGCAGAAGGAATTTCCTGACCAGCCTGTAGAATGGAATATCCTCGACGGACAAGGCCTCATAGCTCTTCAGGGTCCTCTCTCTGCCGACTTGTTGAGCCGCATTCTGACAGATGCATCGGCGAACGACCTCAAGACGCTCTACTTTGGACAGTCCATGCCTGCCACCATCAAAGACACAAACACCGAGGTACTAGTTAGCCGTGGAGGCTACACTGGCGAAGACGGCTTTGAGATCAGCATATCACCTTTGGCCACGAAAGCCGTCACCCAGTTCCTCCTCGACTCCGCAAAAGACGAGCTACGTCTCGCCGGTCTCGGTGCCCGCGACACCCTCCGCCTAGAAGCCGGTATGTGTCTCTACGGCCATGACCTAAAAGACATCACCACACCCGTCGAAGCTGCGCTATCCTGGATCATCGGCAAAGACCGACGCGAGAACGGCGGGTTCTACGGTGACTCTATTATTCTGCAGCAATTGAAGAAGAATTCGGAAGGCGGTGGTGTATCACAGAGACGAGTAGGCTTCGTTGTTGAGGGGGCCCCTGCAAGGGAAGGGGCTAAGATTATTGACAAGGTGGGGACGGAGATTGGTGTCATTACCAGTGGATGCCCGAGCCCGACTTTAAAGAAGAACATCGCCATGGGCTATATCAAGAATGGTATGCACAAGATTGGGACAGAGGTAATGGTCGTTATCCGGGGGCAGAGCAGGAAGGCAACAATAGTGAAGATGCCATTTGTGCCTAGTAAGTACTTCAAGGCACCGACGACGGCAGAATAGTGTGGCATGGGTAAAACATACTTTCGTTTCCTTTCCACTTGTCGTCTGAGCCATCTCTCCCTTTCTTTTTGTGGTACGTAAGAGCGAGGAGACACATAGCAAACAGAGCATACCCGTGGTGGTGCCGAGGTCACAGGAAACAAGCATGGAAAAGCTCAACCTAAACATGCCTCCAAATATTCAACAACATTTCTCTAAAGAGTATTCTGCGTGTAGCACTTTCCATTATTGCGTCGCTTCCTAAGAGCCTTCCTAAACAGAAGTCTACGTCATCTGCCGGGACATTGCGACTATAGCACGCACGTGCGCCGGCTTTCCTTTCACGGCTGTCGCACACGGATTTACATTTCCCCGTGTCCGTTTGTAGCACCACCTTCGCCATCATCGTCTCCAAAAAGTACTCTGAACACGAGACTCCTTCCGGGGGTATCAGCATCGGCAACGTCGTCGGCGCGCGCGCGTATGTGGTTGCTTATCCCAAGGAGCGCGAGAGCTGGGGGGAATGGGTCGTGCTGACTAAGGGAGTGAGGAAGGAGGATAGTGGGCAAGCATTGGCTGCCTTGCTTACTACGTTGTATTATGAGTTGGATGACTTGGTTGGTAAGTAATTCCCCTCCCTCTCCCCGTCCCCCCGGGGGATGATGGGAGTGTGGAGGTGGAAGGATATGGATGTGGCTGTGGGCTAATTCGTGCGTAGATGACATGGACATAGGCGATGTGTATAATGAGCGGAGATTCAGGAGGGCTGGACTGTAGGCGTCTATCTCTCGCTCCTGCCATTCCCCACACAGCGCAAGATCCGATTGAGGAAAGATGGGTTTGATTTGGGGATGAAAAAGTTGAATTGCGAGAGGCCTGTATTGGCGCTAGGGATGGGGATGGTGGCGTCAATGGAGGATTTTAGATAGAATGCGAATGGAGATAAAATGGATATCGACGGTGGTGCAAATATGCTGACATGTTCCCGAGAATGAGTGACTGGGGACGCGTGAAATGGACAGTACGCATTAACATGGCGTTCTGGGCAACACAATTTTGTTGACGGAAGATATCAAATCGTCATGTTTTGCCATTGTCTGCCAAGCCTTTCCCGTTTGCATGTTTGTGTGGTACTTTTCGATCAACAGGTTCATTTCGTGAGTGTCTCTCCGAACCTCTCATTTCATCATCTACCACAATCGCTGTTAGGCGCAAGAAAGCACACCCACGAACGAAAAAAATGTCCGCCTTAACCAAAGAGGAAAATAAAGCACTCCAGAACCAGCTCTCCTCCAACTACAATCTCGACAGGCTCAAGCATGTCAAAGATATGGTCCTTGGTCAGTAATTTGGAAACCCGTTCACTGAGAAACATGAGTTTCATTGACAATGCATCTATAGGACAAGCGCGGGTCTGCTACGGAACTCAGTACCCCCATGGCGTCTTCGATGTCATCACCTGCGCTACGACCAAGACGGGTTTCAGCCGTGCGGGCACGTATTCAACTCTGATCGTCTACCCGCACAACGCCGCTGGTGGTTTCACACTCATCAAGAAGTCCGATCGTTCCAAGACGATGGGCGAGGCCATGGAGAATCTATGGTGGAATCTTCAGGCGTGTGTGAGTAAATTACTCAGTAAGTCTCTGTCGCGGCCAGTGTGATGGCTTTGTATCCTTATATGCCGTGTGTAGTTGGTATGGAGGAAGGCGAGTCGCATTCGGCCGCGCAAAACACACCTGCTTTCGTTGCCGACCGATACGAACTCCTCTCGTCAATCAGCGACCCAGACCTCTCGCCTCAGTAGGTGTGTGATTAAGATCACTCCCGCATCTGATACGCTTGTTGGGCAAACGGAAAGACAAATGGGATTGGCCCACAATACCAAGGTAATGAAACTCCACCTTCCACCGCTACATCCAGTGTTACACCGGGCCAATGAACAAAGCCGTCCCTTCAATTCAGCGTTTGCGCTTCATTAAGTAGAATGAAGAGAGGTGCTGTCAGTCTCTAGACTGCAACTACCGTATCAACACGCTCTTACCCAGAAATTCCTTCTTCGTGACGTCCCTACTCACCCGCCATCTTCCGTCAATCTATATCCCTTCCCAAATCCCCCCTCGAAGATGCCACACTCACCATTCCTTCCCCTCCACGGAAGAAAAATCAACGAGACCATACTCACCGACCCAAAGTCCCTCGAGAAAATCTCCCACATGCAGAACCTGATAACCTGTGCGCGCCAACAGCCCGACATTCCTGTTTCTGAACTAAACGTCCGATAGCACAAGCCCGCGCTCTCCACTCCAATAGCTTCCCTAGTGCTACATTCTCTGTCATAACTTACACGAAAGAACTCCCCGAATACGCGGATACATTCTTCCCTACACGCACTTTCGCACAGGTCATTGCCTACTCGGTCGGTGAACAGGGGGAATGGCTTGGCTTGGACAAGAGTGAAGGGCTTCCTGAAATAGAAGAGGCACTGGCAGATCTGTTTATTAAACTGCAGAAAGAGCTCGGAAGCCTCATGGATATGCGCGCGACAACTACGAGCGAAGTTAACATCGGGGGCCGACAATTAGACGTGGATGATGAAGGATCCGAGAGCCAGAATAGCGGTCAGAGGGACGAGGATTGGGGTCAGAAAATTAGGAGAAGTCTGGCTGATGTCAAGGGTTTGGGGGAATTTGAGGATGGGGAGTCGGTTTTACTTTCTGATACGAAGGAGAATGTGGCGTCTGGGTCGTCGAGACAGGGTGTTGCGGAGATGTGGATGGGTTAGATCATGGATTTTGTGGTTCTGAGGGGGACTCATTGGGGCAGGTTGATTGTTTGGCTTGGATGGGGTATGTGTATGGGGATGTTTCTCATATAGGGCTTGTAGATGAAGCTGTGAACATATCTTGTCTCCACTTCTTGGTGGCTGGCATAACATGATCTACTTTTCGTTTAAAGGTTCATGTTGTGCTTGGCGCTGGCGGAGATTTTAAACGATATTCCTAAGTCAGAGTGAGCTAATATATACAGCGAGATTTCGAATCACATTATTGGAGCCTAGAGCTGATACTTTGGATATAGCGTTAGCTCCTGTTGTATAGTCTTGTCAGCAGTGTAACGTGTAAATGAAAATAAGAACTAGACGCTAAACCGAAACGATGTGCATTTCCACAGGTAAATAGCAGGGCTAATACACAGTTCCCAACTGCCCTGAATATCATCTCTAGCATCATCCTACTAACAAGTCTTCAAAAACACTCAAAGCCTCTCGCTTGTGCGCTGCTTGGTCTTGCCCATAGATGAATTCCCGCCTCCCCGGCAACGATGCCCTGATCTTATCAATATCCACCACAGTTTTCCCTGCGTCCACACAGAATCAGACCTCCCCTGTAACTTGATTCAATGATTCCCTGTGTCCGAGGTCTCCTTATCTGGTCGTATGCCTGAAAGACACAAGTGACTTGGCATGGGGTCTTAACCTGCTCGAGTAGAGTCTCCAAAATCATGGCATCTTCGATTGCTTGGCCTGCGCCGGAGCCTTGCCAATGCAAACACGCCCCTTTGCGTAGGTGGGGGCATCGATTTCATAATGCTGCTGTACATAAGCTGTTAGATCGGGATTTTCTAACATTGACTACCAAAGTTAGCCGCAATGGGCATTTATAACCTTGTTAGTCAAGAGTTTACCGCAATGATTCCTTGCTTCAGCGGAGTATCTGTCTATCTTTCCTGTACTTTCTCAATTGCCGCACGGTCTAGTGTTTTTTTCTATTTGTTCTCTGCCTAGTCACCGTCTATTATCATGGCACTGAGCACACACTGTACGGTCTCGCCTTCATCGAGGACATCGTGCATGAAAAAGCCGCCGTTGCCGATCCATCCATACTGTCTATCGTTCTCGAAGTATTCCTCGCCTAATAACCCCTTCGCCTTTTGGAATGGTATCAGAGACCTTGCGTCTCAGAACCCCGCAGGCTTAGCAGGCTTAGCAGGTACAGCCAGATGCTTCTTGCCTAACACATGGCTTCTAACATATCCACGTACACCGTCCGCGCCAATGATGGCGTCGGCTTCGAACTGTGATTCGTCGTCGAAGTGAATGGTAAGCTGCTGTGTGGGGGAGTCTACAATGCGGACGACCCTCTTGTTCGTGTGCTTATTATCTGCGGTAATGGGCTTGAGCAACTCATCGAGCAGCGCGGCGCGATGAACGATGATGCCGCGTTGTTCAGCTGCGAGCTCGAATAGTACGGACATAGCATTAGGACCCGAAGGCTACATCAAGTTAGCCAATCTTCCACGATTGCTAGGTTCTAAGCACTGCAGAAATGTACCATAGATTCGGCTGGAGGTCATAGTTACGCCTCCAGCGCGCTCAAGGACATTTTCTACAGTACCCCTAATCTCAGAGAGCGTTGCTTGGGCAATGTTTGCGATCCCAACCACTGCACCCCTTTCCGAGAACTCGGATGCAGACTCGAATATGTGCACATCGAGTTGTGGGTGTTTGAGCAGTGCGTTCGCTAGCGTTGCTCCAGCAAGACCTTCGCCGCTGATGGCAATCTTGATAGGTCGGTAGGGGGTCATGGTGGTGTGTAGTGAATCAGCCAGATGGTGCCAAAATTAGAACATAAAGGAGTCGGAGCTATTTACTCGAATTTCGAGGAAGGTCAACTCTCCAAAGCCCAAGGTTACCAAGCTAGTCGTACGGCGTAGCTAGGAAGCTACATACGGCTTGGTCCACAGAGCTGACCGGGACGGGCGGCGCAGCAATCTGTGTCGAACTCCCGTAGGTGATACAGAAAGCAAAAGTTGAGAAAGATGAGGCCTACCACTTCTCCGCCTTGAAACCCCGCGGCTAAGAGTTGGCACATACGTTCGGGGATAAATCTTCGCCGAGTTAATACCATGGTATGATGACAACATGCACAAGATTACCATGCCACAAAAGCCTATTGGTCAACAATACGAGTCCGACACGAAATAATGAATTATTTAGTAGTGCGAAGTTCACGTGTGTAGTTGTACGAAGTTGAGACATTAGTTCGCAAGATACCAATCAGTCGGTTTTTGTAGGATCGTTTGAGTCCCGACGCCCCTCGCCGCATGTATATGTTTCAGGGAAGCGGTTTCAATAATATTAACTCGTGCGATACTTCTAGGTAGATACGGTCGATCTCTTGCGTTTTCTAGGGCAACACTTTGTTTTCGGGTAGTACGAACTGCAACCTTAGAAGACTGAAGAAAGGATCATCCTCGCTAACACCGAGAAACGAAAAAATGTTCATCGATGATTATAACATCTATGTTTTGCGGTTTGATAGTCTTGACCTTGAATGGAAGTTCTACAAGATGATATCTCTATCGTTATGGCTTTCTAGGCGAGAACAGCAGATTTTTCCTAGCTCTAAAATCACTAGAAAGAAGAACTGTATCACTACAAATGAATTAAACCTTACTAGTGTCCGTCATGCTCCTTCATCCATAGCAGCTTCACACCCCCTTTCACAGACGCATCAACAGGAACCATATGATACAAGCTCCATATCTCCAATTTCTCCCAATTGACACAAGTTCTCCTTGACTTTGACCTGGAGCCTGGTTTAGAACCTGGAGGATACGGTAATAGAAGGAAACAATACTTGTGTCCCTAGAGCACATGACCCCTTCCCGGAGCACCTCAAGGCAGTGATCAATATGACCCTTTAGGTTATCTTCTTCTGCGGCGGTGGCATTTGGGTAGTGGACTTCTTTATAGAGCTAGAGTTAAATTTGTCGCTTTATGAGAGTCAGACGGGGTAAGAGTGAGGTGGTTAATAGGTTGCTTACAATGCAGTGAAGCTCATGATATGCGTTGGTAGATGCGACATAATCTACCGACTCTAGTTGTACAGAGTTCTCGACTTCGCTTGCTTTACGCATATCTGATTTGGAAATGGTGAAGTACGTTGCTGCACATATATCAGATTATTAGATTTAGGTCGAGGGATAGGGTTGACGTATGCAAAAGCAAATTATCCCATGCGTCTACGTTTGCCGTGACAAGAGGTCTAGCATAATTCTCCGTCGTTATGTGACCTAGGACTTAGTTGTCGCGAACTTTGATTTCGATAACATTGCTTGCTGGAGCTAACGTGATGTTAGAGAGGACTTGTTCCCGATTACAGAATGACACAGTTCGCCAGGAATAGTGATCTTTAGTGTGGGGACTGGATAGATCCTAACACGCTACGACGAGAGCAATGTGTATGAGCACTAGGTAAGTAGTTGTAATAATACCTCACTTTTTAGTTGAAATAAAGTTCTTCGAGCGTTTATTTGTGCCGCTCTTTTTATACTCGAGGTCTGAGGAAACAAAGGACTATCTCTCGAAATTGGATAGGAGGCCTTCCTCTTAGCCACGGAAAACGTGAGTGTTCGCGGTGTTTTGGAAGGTAATCTGGAAAGAGATAAAGTTAGGTGACAAACTTACAGTAGAGGGGGAACCTTTCGCAGTGTGAAAAGGTTGATGCACTGCACAAATGCTGATGAGCAAGTCGATTCATTGCCCACTGGTCAGATATCCTATCTCATTACCCGGGATTTTCTCCAGTGACACTACTTCGGAAGACCAGAGTTATTTCTAGCTTGTGGGCAAGGCGTAATGCAGGGTGCATCGGCCTGATCATCTTTGTGGCACGTTGAAACCTTCCCCGTTTACTGTGCCGCAGTCGAAGGGTCTTGAACACCTAATCGATACCTTCACTCTACATCACACACCCAGTACGCAAAATATTCTTTGATCCATTGGTTTTCGGAGACCGAAGTGCAGTGTATATGCGTACAAGGAAGAGAGATCTCACAGGTACGCAGATGCCTTGATACGTCTTGAAGATATCGGCTACTCATGGAAAGGTGAAGAAAGTACTCTTGTAACAGGTTGCTTAATTGTGATAATCTGGGGATATAAATACCAGTGTTACTGCCTTCTCCCATCTCGAAGCTCGAATACCCTTATTGCCAACCGCTTCAAGCCCACCACAGTCTATCAGAATTAGCATCTACGTCTGCAGCACTTCAAAAATCTTCACTATGCACTTTTATAAGGCCCTAGTGTCCGTCGCCATTCTAATGGTTGGATCTTCGGCGTCCGCCTTAACCCCTTCTTGTGAGTGTTCTTCGAAGAATCTGCTATATTCAATTCTCTTACAACTGTACAGACAAGGCCGTTGCTGCAGCTCCTATTCTAGGGGGAATTAACGTCGCCTCCTAGATCTTCAAGCGTGATTACGATTTGGCTTCAGCTCCCATTCCTGAGGGAGTCAATATGGCCTCTCGGATCTTCAAGGAATGATGAAATGGATCATCATAAGGAGTGCGCTCTGCGTCTTCTGTCTTGGAAGTGGACTGTTTATCTAATGTGGGACTTCATAGAGAGGAGATTGTATATTTGACTCAGAGACTCAGTACAGAAGCTTGTTCAAACTGCTCACTCGTGCCAAAGACGGTCACTCGTGCCAAAGACCGGTCACTCGTGCCAAAGATCAGTCGGCAGATCAATCAGAGCTTGACAGAAGCCATGACGCCAGGCTTCTCCTCGCTCGCCTTGTAGACCGGCAGAGCCTCCTTGAAGCCATCGCCGGTCATGGACTTGTCCTTGCAGAGACAGTCAACCTTGGAGATGGCCTCAATGTCACGCGGAGCCCGAGCAAACTGAGCGCGAACCTTCTTGAAGAGGACCAAGGCCATGGCGAAGACGAGAGAGAGCACGAAGCTAAGTCGCACGAAGTCAGTATGTGTCTCACAATGATTTAGAACGCTGGTATGACTTACGCAAAGACTATGGCCTGGCAGACCATCGAGAACGGGTCGCCGCTCGACTTGTCGTCGGCGCGAGCCGCGAGGGAGCGGGGAGCAACGGTAGCGGAGTCACGAGTCGGGTCCATGCAAGAGGAATCGACGGCATTCCAGAGACCTACAACGTCAGCAGGCTGATACGAAGCGAGGTTTTAGTGAATGACGTACCAGAGTTGGAGGTGCACAGGTGCTCGTCAATGCCGTAGATAGTGCCGTTGACGATGCTCAGGTTACCAGTCGGGTCGGTGCAAGCGGAATCGTCGGCACCCCAGAGACCTACAAAGTCAGCAGGCTATTCGAAGTGAGATACAGGACAGTGACCTACCGCCATTGGAAGTGCACAGGTCCTCGTTAAGGCCGAAGATCTGGCCGTCGACCATGTACAGCTGGCCGTGAGGGAGGCCGGCGCTAGAAGATTGGTCAGCCAGTGTTTTGGAAGCCGCGAGGCAGATCAATGCAGAAATCGCAGAACAAAACAAAACGGACCTATGGCACGGGATGGTATGCGTCTTGGAGCAACGGGTACCCATGATGGAAGGTAGGAAGGTAAGAAGGTATCGGTACAGGGAATAGAGACAGGGACTTGTAATGTCCAAAGACGAGCGGTATCAGCTGAACAGGAGAAGGATTTTTGAGGTGGAAGAGAAAGGAAGAACGAAGGCGAGACGAGCGCTTAAGAGCGAAAATTGGGAGTGTGCTGTACGCCAAGACCAGCAAATGGCAGGAGCGAGCGACCAGCAAACGACAACGCTCGAGGGCAGGGAAGGAGCGCGCACCGCGGGGGATGGCCATGGCAATGAATGTACTTCCACCAGTTCCACTTAGTGCACTTGACGCCCATAGCGAACGTAGTTGGTGAGTGTAGTGAGGTAGGGTAGGATGAGGTACAGAAGAGAGAAGTCGGACTTGGAGAATCTGTGTAGGTACGAAGGGAACTTTGTGTGACGGTCGACGGATGGGGAAAAGATTTTGTGTTACCTAGACCCTTTCTTGCATATTTTCTTTGAGCAATAGAGGTTAGGGGTAATGAAACAACAGCGGGCACCCATAATGGTAGAGAAGGTCGTAGGTAGGAGTTGTGGGTGTGTGGTAGACTGGTAAAGAAATGGTGTAGTAAAGTGGTAAAGAGATAGAGAGCGGAAAGAAGACGTAGGAGGTGTCTTCTTATAGAAGTGGGACAGCTGAGAATTGTAGTAGGTGGAGCCAGCCTGTGTGATGGAGCGGTCGGATAGGGACAAGGGTTTAGATCTAGTAAGGCTCTCTGACACAATGGTCACTTACACGCCGATTGCAACAACCCATAATGACGGATGGGCGGCGTAGAGCTCGAGTACTAGGGTGTAGTAGAGTGGTATAGTGTAGAAAGGGAGATAGCAGGAAATTGACGTAGAGTAAAGTTGAAGATCTTGCAAACAAAAGAAACTGGGGGAATCTAGGCTCATCGGTGTAAAAGAGGGCAAAAAGGATAAGGAAGGAAACGGGTATGTTTTACCTTCGAGAACATTTCTTGACACATTTGTAGTTTACACGCTTGAGACAACAGCCCATGATATCAGGTAAGGTGGTTGATAGATGTAGAATTCGGAGTCGTCGGTGAAGAGTAAAAGCAATGGTGTCAAGGTGTGTATGTGTCTGTGACGAAGAAAAGGTTGATATAGGGGCTGATCCAACATTTAAAGTCAGGGTATATTTATAACGTTTTGGTAGTAACGTAGTACGCACGCTCACGAGGAAAGCCCAACACCTATCCGGGCCAGGCACGAGCGCTGGTATTCGTTTGTATGAAGTAGTACATATCCGTGCACGAGGAATGACCAATAGAGGCGCGGGCATGTGCTCAACATACAAGGGGGTCGAAAGGCTGTGTAGTACCGTTTTCAGCTTCATCCCCTGCGCCATTTCCTCTAAAATTACAATCGGAGGTGGCTAATACATGGAAGCGATCGAGAGATAGCTTGACGATGCGATGCAGTAAAGGAGCATAAGCAACTGACCAGAGGAAATATATACTCAAGGAGAAATACAAGTGCGACGGAGAAAAAGAGGGAAAATCGTTTGCGAGAATGACACGCACGTACCTTGAGCTGCTGAGATGCCGCTTATACTGGCCTCGGCATTCTAGGCGGGACAAGAAACAGGTCGCCTGATTACCCATGCTCGAGGAACATGCGGGGTCAAGATCGAAGTATGCGAGTAATCGAAGCTTTATAGATGAAACAAGTGGGGGGTGACCAAAGATTTAGGTCCGCATGTTATATTTAGTGGTTGAAGAGCGCCCATAAGTTATAGAAGAGGAACGGAAACAAGTCGACTACATTACCGTTCAATCCCTCCAGTCCATCTACTTCTTCATAATCCAAGACGTCGGGAAGGTAGCCGAGCCAATTGTGTAACGTAAAAGTGTGGTCTGATGACTTGGGTCAAGTATGGAAGAGCTTTTATGATGGAAATAGGACAGGCTATCCACACGAACGGCTTGTAACCGCCCAGAACGCAGATGCTAATAACCCAAGGGCGATGAGAGACTTTCCTGAACAATATCCTTATAAAAAGGCGGATCTACCACCCCATAACGACAAGCATAGCCCAGTATACGCCACCCAAGACATTTCCGTCGCTTCAAAAATATCGATAGCCACCAACCCAGGACCCCATTCAAATATCATCCCCACCCATTCTCACCTGCCAGTCTTCGTCCCCTTCCTAACTCATCTTCTCGAAGTGCTTAGAATCTAGGAGATATATGTACAGATCCCCCAGCGCCTTGTAGGGATGTGGTCCCTCCGTATTCACCACAAGTTCGCGCTTAGCAACACTATCCGACTCCGTGTAGACGACGAGAAAGACCATGAACGCGTCACTTGTCTTCTTGAAAACCACATCGAAGGTGCTTCCCGGGGGGTATTTGGGGCCGTAGATGAATTTTCCTTGCGCTACGCATGACAAGTCAGCTCCGAAAATACACAAAGTGGTTGGGAAGGAAGGAAGGTGCACATTTGACCAGGCTGATGAGTTTTTCGCAGGTCAGCATATGATTGAGGATGATTTCGGAGGCATCTTTCGATGACACCAGGTCTTCCGTCGGCGTCTGGTTCATCATGTTGCAGGCTCGTGCTTCGATGATTGCGCGTGAAGATGCACGTGGTGTGTAATCATTCGGAGCGGCGAGGTCAGAAAGACGAGGTGGGAGTGTAAATCCAGGAACTAGATCATCGTCATGTCACGGGCAGGAACTTCTCGACTATGCTTACCTGCCTTCACGTACCTGGAGAAGTGGCCATCATTGCGACTGTACTCTCTTGCGGTCGGTGGGCAGGCGAGCATGAGAGCACTATCATTGAATACTTCATACTGAGAAAACCGGGAGCTCCACGGAAGGATAATCTCCGGAATTGTTGGACAATGCCGCGGAAATAGGCGGCCGTCATCTTAGACGATGTGCCTCATAAACTGGTTTATTGATGCAATAAGGTTGGAGCCTTCAGCCTGACAGCCTCACGATTACCAAGATTCAGTACATTGCAATGTTTGACCGCTTAGCAGTGGATTATAGTGACAATTATGCATTCCTTGACCGCCCGACGAACAAATCCGAGAACCGATTGTTTTGGGATGTGGTGCGTTTGCATCAAGCCCTAGAGACATTCCTCGCGGGGCGACTGCCCACCGTTCGAAGCTTCCACCTGAAGCGCTGCACACACATCATCAATACCCGCTTGGTCAGCAGGCATCACCTGCATCTACCATCAGGCAAACTTGCTGACGTCCAACAGCCTGCGACCTGCTCAGGTTAGTTTCCAACGTCTAAACCTCAGTTCAAGGGAATTTGCTCACCAGGAAACGACGAGTTATCCTCCGGCCTGTCCAAGAGAGTCTTCATAGCGAAAAGCTTGCCTTCGGTATAAGGATATACTGGGCAAGGGTAAGGAATGAAAAGAGTACACAAAGATGAAAGAGAGTCCGCCCTACCTTCTTCGGTGTTTTTTTTCCAAGACCTTGCATTCGGCGAACGAGAGCACTGGCCAAAGCAGACCTGTGCTTGGGCTGTTTGAGTAATTAGCAAAAACAGGGTACAAAGCACGTTGAGATCAGGTTATTAACGTATATATGATGAGCTCCTTGAGGACCTCGATGGCCGTTGTTTCCTCTAGCAGCGACTTGATATCGGTAGCCATGATGAATGTTGTCGTGTTTTGGAAGTCTCTCGAAAGGTCGTGTCGTGTATCTTGCTCGTTCTACGATGGGGTGCTGACTCATGCAAACAGACATACTCTGTTTGCATGGCCCATCTTCAGCCAATCAGTACGGTCTATTCTGTTCGTATGCGTCCCACTCAGTCTCGGGATCCTGTATATATATGGGTATCATTATTATTATCATTATGTCTATCATACTTAGTAATTATATATATCTACAGATGGTATGCGAACCAAGCGGCAACCGCACCAGCAATGCCGCTAAGTCTCAGCACCCACCCGACGGCATCCTTGATTCCGACCTGCCCTGCAAGCCAGAAGATACCGCTAGTCGCGATCGACGCGAGAATTTGGGGTAGATTTACAGCCACGGTGTGTACACCGAGCATGGCGCCGTTCTGATTCTGCTCCTTTGCGACCCTCTTTCCACCAAGCTCCTCCACATTTCCCCGATCCGAGTTCTGGCTGGCGATCTCTTCACCCAGGAGAGCGTACGGCGCCCATTGAGTGACACCCCAGGCAATACCAGCTGTAGCGATGGTTGCCGTTCCAGCCGTGCTAGAGGAAATGGCGAAGGTGGAAAATGTGAGGAAGGTGTAGAGAAGGTGACCGAGTGCCCACAGAATGTGGGGTTGGCGGAGGGAATTCAGATGTGTCCAGAATGATCGTTTTTGGGATAAGAGGTCGATGCCGGAAAATCGTGTAAGGCGGGGGAGTATCAGGTTCATGCTCAAGGCCACAACGGCAAAGAGAAGGCTCGCTGTTGTGGCGAATCTCATACCGCTGGCTTTGTGGGCCGGGCTATGAACAGTGTCGCTGTTCTCTGTCGTCTCCTCGAGGTACAGGTGGCTGACGTAGCTTGTGCTGTAAAACAGGAAGCCGAACCAGCCCATGGCGCTAAAGAACTGAACGCGGCATACGCTGCGGGCTCGAGACGGCATGCTGACCATTCCTTGTACGATTCCCCGGAATGTTCGCCTGATGACCCAATCGTGGTCCTCCTCGGGTGGCGCGGCCACAACCTCTTCATGGATGAAGTATAGCGTAATGACTGTTGTAATAGAGAGAACCGTGACGGCGAACAGAGACATGCACCGAAACCGCCATGCCTCAACGTTTTTGACCAGGAATGGCAATGGCAAGGATCCCAGGAGGTATCCGAGAATATTTCCGAGTCCTGTGAATCGTCCAGCCCACGCACTAGCCAGCGATTGCTGTTCAGGCGGACAAACATCGACAATCAGAGACCGTATCCCCGATTGCATGCTCTGGATCCCTACATTCAAGAACGTGATCCAGAATACGGCCCAATACTTCATGATCATTGGTGCCATCGAAGGCTCGCCATGAAGTGAACAGAGTAGAGCGGTGAAAGGCTCGATCCACGAGAGCGCTGAAATGGCGATGATGGTCGTGATAGCGCCCATCAGCACAAACGGTCTTCGGCGCCCCCATACTATCCGCGAACTATCGCTGACGACACCGACGATGGGTGCAACGATAGCACCGCATATAGGAGCCGTCGTCCAGATTAACGAAGTATGGACTTCGGATATGCCAAGGGACGAAAGATAGGATGATCCATGGGAGAAGATGGTTAACCATACGGTTTGGAGCCTGAGAAAAAATGAGCAAGTTCCTGGGACCTCCACTGCGAACAAATAAACATACCCGCCAATACTGCATGTCAAAGCCACCAAACGTCCCATAGAAAGTCCTGTTTCTGTTTCTCTCCGTCCAGCGTCCTCATGACAATAATCTGACGCATTTTCAAATCCCGCCTGCGGTCGTTCGATAATGGCCTTATAATCGTACCCCATTGTGAGATGAACCTCCTGGGCATGACCTGGGCAGCACAATGGGGGCGAACTCGCCAAGATAAAGGCGTTGTTCTTGACACGGGCCGCTTCCAGCTGGGGGTCGTCGCAAGTGGGCCACCTCAAACACGACGCGCCTCGTGCTGGTGCGAACGCTATGGTATGGAGGCTACGCCCCGATGATTGCGTGTCGCGAATCCGTCGTTCACCAGGCTAAAACGCGGCCCACAAGTTTGAAACCGGGCAGCCTCGAGTAAGGCAGCCTTGTTGGTGTTCCCCAGGAGGGTGAAGAGGGGAACCGTTTTGGCTCTGTCGATCTGTTCCTTGAAATCCAACAAAACGTGCTGACTCCCCAGATTCGCGACACCCGAACATGGCTTTCGTAACAGCAGACGCGTGGATGTTCTTACTATTGTCCCCACTCTCCCAAGTTGACGGCATTCAGAGGTGATCATTCGTATACGGAGTGAGCGGAACCGCAAAAAAAGGCTATGATCGACTTGGGCCCAAGTATCGCTCCGGGACAGTGCCCTTGGAAATTAGAAATCAGGGGAAAAGATAGGCAGTGAAGGGACGAGGTAGGGAGCACCCCTATAACTAGTAGGGAGCACCCTCTTAAGCGCACAGGCTATTGCACAGCCTCTAGATAAAACCCTTAGGCTATCTGTTTTAGTAGGGATTTGTATAGTACAATGTAACAGCCTAGTATTCTATTCTGTACAGCTTATATAATTATCGCGCGTAAGGTTTAATTTATAAGGCTTAATTTTAAGGCTAGATTTTTAAGTTGTAATAGAAATCCTAGTGTTGCATTTAATTTATAATAGAAATCTGTAAGGCTTGATTATTAAGGCTTAATTAGGCGATTTTAAGGTTATACTTAAAAGTTGTAATAGTACTTTTAGTGTTATACTATTAAGAATAGTACACTAGAATGCGTACAGTTAACCTAAACACGTAGAAACACTAAATTCTCTAGATTTAAGGCTATAGATAGTAACGTAGGACCTTCTGTATAGAGTTTTATTAGTATTACAGAGTTTTCTTAGTATTGCAGAGTTTTTAAAGTAGGTCTAGAGGATCGTCTAATAGTAAATAAGCTACGCGTACCTCGTGCGCTAGCTATCCTTCTCCTTCCTAATATCTAAAACTACTACTTACTAGGTACAATTATTATATATTTAAAGCTATTATTATGTTGTATCTATTACCTACGCCTACGCCTATCTTAGAGTCGCAGCTTAATAGCGAATTTAAGTAGGTCGTTAACGCTAATAGAGACTCTAACGTTAAATTGCCTTCTAGTCGCCCTGCCTTGCTAGCTTAATTAGTTAATAGCAACGTTAGTTCCCTAGATAAGTTTTTAGATAAGGATAACTAGCCTGTCGTGCTAGAATTACTAGCGCCTAAATTGCTAGCGCCTGTTTAGGCACCTGTTTAAGCAGGCGCAGTAGTTTGTTATAAGCGTGCCTTACCTGTGCCTATAGAAGCCTTGTTTAATTTAACGCGCCTCTACAAAGTTAGCTAAGAGCTTTGCGATTATAAACTACTGCCTAAGTTATTATACAATACTGTAGAGATAGCTAAGAAGGCTACTATTAACTAGGGATTAGAGCGCGGCGTTTAGTACGTACGCTAGAAATAGCTTTCCTCTGCGTACTAGAGACTCTAGATAACCTGCAGCTACTTTAGCAGCCTTAATAATACTTATAAGCTTGTAGGAGCAAAGCGTAAGCGTCTTAGTACTACATCTACGAAGATTAGTTACTAAATGCAGTTCTGTATAGTTGCAGAGGATAACACTAACTTAGATAACTATACCTAGCAAATCCTGCACGCACTAGGCTAGAAATTAATAGTCTATAACTATCTACTAGAGGCCTCACGATAGGCATTTGCAGTAGCTTAAAGGGTAACACGCACAGATAAGATAAGGTAGAGACTTTAGAGACTCTAGCTATTAACTTAGGGAGCTAAATAGGCGCTGTTATTATTGTATAAGGAGTTTCTAGAGTTAAATTAGACGCGCTAGGATGTAAAGAACAAGTACTATATATAGTTAAAGGCAGAGATAGGCTTGAAATTAAAGGTTAAGGTGTTGTTTAAGGGTTATAAGTAGGCTAGGTACTACTATCTATAAGTATTCCTGTTATTTCTAAAATTCATTATGCGCACGCTATACCTATTTAGGCAATTTACTAACGTAATAAGGTAACGCGCAGGTTTCTTCTAGATAAGTAGTATAGGATTGACTATTTGCTACTTATCTCGCTACTCTACCTATAACTCTTTAAATCCTTACTAGAGGCCCTGTTACTTAACTGCACCTTTAAAACTAATAAATACAACATAGCCTTGCTTAATTTAGTAGAGTCTAATAGTAATAACTGCATAATACACCTAGGGATTTGCCTTATGCGCTAGCGCAATAAGAAGGCCTTTATCTAGGTATTTAATTAACTGCGTACGCTTTTTAATAGAGAGCATGTACAGCCCTTGCTCTAGTGTATAGATAATAATCTAGCCTGTATAAACGCCTTAGTCTCTGTATTTAATAACTCTAGAATTACTCTCTGTTAATAGTATATAAATAAGGATGTACTAGTATACGTACGTATAACACAGAGCTTTAGACGCCGTTACAAGGGTAATCGCTAGGTATCGCAGAGGGGTATATATACTACAAATGCTATAGTAGTATTAAGATTAATCTTTTTACTCCTAGCTGCGGGTTTATAATAGTTATAAGCCTAGAGACGCTTAACTGCGCACAAGCAGGAACCTAACTAACTATTAGTTAGGTAGGTAACCTTAAGCGAGTTTAAGCGAGTAGTAAAAAGAAGATACCTCTAAACATAACTACCTTCTAGGCTAGCTATTAAGGTGTAACAGTATTACTAGCCTATTACAGTAGGTAGCTAGATTACAGGTGTATAGTATACTAGCCTATTACAGCATTTTAGATTAGCTAAGAAGTAGAGATTTCTTAGTAATCTAGGGGGTGTGTCGCAGAGGGGTATATATACTACAAATGCCGTAGCAGCATTAAGATTAATCTTTTTACTCCTAGCTGCAGGTTTGCAACACTAGGTTAATAATAACTCTACGAACCTGCTTATAGCGCGATACTACGATACTCTAGAGTCTCCTACTATTGCAAACTTTAAGCGCAATCTAAAGTTAATTAAGAACTAGTTAACTACTATATATTACTACCTCTATAGGTACTAGTTTAACTACTACAAGGAGCGCCTAGTAAGCTGCTAGGTAAACTCTAGCGTTAACTTTAGACTTCTAGCTACTTTAAAAGCAGAAGGTGCTTATAGAGTTATTAAAGAATAGCTCTAGGGCAGCGCTGCTAACGTTCTGTAGCTTTTCTAACGCCTAGATATCTTCTATAACGAGCATGTTAATTATATTCAAGACCTTAACGTTTAGGCTAACTATAGAGTCTGCTAGGATTGCTGCTATTTAGTCTTTAGTACTGTAGTTAGCAGGATAACTTGTTATACCCTTATAGTTATTACTTATTAATTACGCAGGGTAATTAATAAGAAGTATAAAGAGACTAATAACTTAGCCTATTACCTGCGCGCCTGTACACGCTTCTATATAAGGTCTATAGGCCTCCCTTGTTAGTATGTACTTAGTAAGTGCCTTAAAACCTCTATACTATTGTAGGCCTTAGATTTCCACGTACATTAGTAGGTTAACTAATTACAATAACCTTAATTGCTAACTACTATGTAGCCTTTAGAGCCTTAAGTTATTCTAAATTATCGTCTAGAGTCCTGCGCGCACTAGAGAGGTGCTAGTGTACACAGGAACTGTAGAGATCCTAGCCTATTTAAACGCCTTAATTTAAATTACCTAGCGCCTGCGCTAGCAGCGCTCTTACTGCGTATAGTATTATTATAAGTAGAAGTTTCTCTAGGTAAGTACTATGTACTTTACAGTTAACCTATAAATAAGGTACAGGCTCCTCTACTATTAACAGTACCTACTAGGGTACCTGCTTAGAGGCCTGCTTAGAGGCCTGCCTAGAGGCCTGCCTAGAGGCCTGTAATAGCACCTCTGCTAGCACCTCCGCTAGCATCCTAGCTAACATCCTAGCTAGCTCCTTAGCTAGCTCCTTAACTAGCTC
The DNA here is from genome assembly GCA_010093635.1 of Massarina eburnea CBS 473.64. Lineage (NCBI taxonomy): Eukaryota > Fungi > Ascomycota > Dothideomycetes > Pleosporales > Massarinaceae > Massarina > Massarina eburnea. The sequence goes on along the minus strand of MU006795.1, from coordinate 11,594 downwards.
CTTAGCAGGCTCCTTAGTAGGTAACTTAGTAGGTAACTTAGCTAGCACCGCTAGCACTAAATTACTAATCCCTGTATAGCTCTCCTCTAACATTAAACTAGTATATACATAAGTAGATACCTCTACTATTAAATTAACAGGCATCTTAGTTAACACTAGTACTAAATTACTAGTACCTATACAGCTATAAGTAACCTAGGTTTCCTAGTAGTTTATAGGTAACTATAGTTAACAGCTAGCAGCTATTAGAATAGCCTCTATAGGATTCTATGCCTCTGCGTGCCTATACGCATGCCTAGCACTCTCTTTTATACTATAATTATCCTTCTCTACAGCTCTAAGAGCTTGATTAGACGCTATAACTACTAAATTAACTTAAAAATCAACTTAATTTTTAACTAATTAACTGTTAAATTAAGTACTTAACTGTTAAATTAAGTACTATAACACTAGGATTTCTATTATAACTCTAAAATATAGCCTTACGTTCGCTAAATTAGGCCTACAAATTAAGCTTTAACGTATTATTATAAGTAATAACACTAGGATTTCTATTATAACTTGAAAATTAAGCCTTAAAAACGCTAAATTACTGTCGCACGTAACTACTAAAATAGGATTTCTATTACAAATCAAGTGCAACACTAGGATTTCTATTACGACTTGAAAATTAAGCCTTAAAAACGCTAAATCACTGTCGCACGTGACTGCTAAAATAGGATTTCTATTATAAATTAAATGTAACACTAGGATTTCTATCGCAACTTAAAAATCTAGCCTTAAAATTAAGCCTTACAAATTAAACCTTATGCGTAATAATTACATAAGCTGTATAGAATAGAATACTAGGCTGTTACATTATACTATATAAATCCCTACTAAAATAGATAGCCTAAGGGTTTTATCTAGAGGCTGTGCAATGGCCTGTGCGCTTAAGAGGGTGCTCCCTACTAGTTATAGAGGTGCTCCCTACCTGCTCCTAGGTAGTAAACTGTTAGGGAAATTTGCATACGAGACACTCCGCGAAGCCGTCTAGCTAGTTTAGTCTTGCAGGTTATCTTCTAACCGATTGCATCCTGCGCAGCCTAGCTAGGGTGTTCTTATAACCTAGAGAGGTCTCTAATTTAAGAGTTGTAGGTATTCGACGATAAAGTTAAAAATCGTAAGAGGTATTAAGATAAGGAAAGCAATGTAAGTGCAAGTAGTTAGTAATATTACTAGTGTAGACCTAGTGTTGTGTTATGCTTAGTAATTAGATATAAATTAATACCCCTTACAGTAGCTATAGCGTTATTATAGGCCCTGGATAATACATACTACGACTACTCGCACACCTACCTATCGCGTAACTACTTAACTAACACTACTTATAGTTCTAATCTTAAAGTAGGGTATCTTTAGGTTGCCTACGTGCCTACTAACTAATTCGACTTTAGCTACTGTCTCGAAAGTGCGATTCTTGTAGCACTGAAATCTGCTGCACGCGTTACACAACAACGCAACAGCCTTCCTAGAAAGCTATACAAATTAATAAGATTAGTAAGAGCACGTAGTAGATTAACTAGATACCTTTATAGCATGTTGCCTAACTCTAGATAATTTTATTAGAGGCCGCCTGCAAGGCAAAGTTAACTGCCTACCTGCAGCATAGAACGCAACTCTACGTCTATAAAAGTAACACACGTCCCTTTGCTAATATCTTATCTCTACTCTTACACTAATGTTACAGCTTTGCTATTATATCCTACTATACAGTATACAAAGTGTTCTTAAACCCGTTTAAATAAGCGCTAACCTCTATTAAAAACATCCTACAGGACACGCATTGAGTAGTGTTTTATTACTCTTAACGTTAATTCTACCTTGTTAACAGAGCAATGTCTTTAGGCGGTGTCTTTTTAGAGACTCTAAATGATTACGACTACTAAGCTAGAGTAACTTGCAAGGCAGCGTTTAACCTTCGAGAAACAACAGGCCCCCTTAAGGAGACCGCGTCTAAAGAACCTAATGCCTTAGAGTGTTTCTTTGTCCTCGTTAATAGAGTTAAAGCTTGCTTTGTAGTAGAAGCTGCTATAGCAAGAATAGTGCCTGTAGTTGTATTATAGTAGTAGTAGTAGTAGTATTAATTTAAACGTCTAGTAAGGACGTAAGCTATAAACCTATGTACCTGCAGTCTCCTTCTAAGGGGAATAAAGGACGCGCTAAGTACGTTAAACATAAAAGTTAGTTAGTATAGTAAACTGCTCTTAGGAGCCTGTAAAGTTATTTAAGCCTACTAGTTAGCTTATAATGTAAGAAGGTTAGCGTAAGAGTAAGTTAGTGTAGCTGCCCCTAGGTGTGTAAGTAGCCTTATAGGCTATTTATAAAAGGTAGAGGCCGCGTGCGCAGTTAATTCTCTGCTAGAAAATACTAAGACTTTTTAAACAGGGAGGTTAAGGTGTATATAGAGAGGAGAGATAGAAAGGAAAGTTATAGAGATAGCTAGTATAGCTAAGTAGAAGGGCGAGCGAATACACAGGCAGGGTTGCTACCCTGTCTATAAAGCAAGCCTAAGAGTAGAAAGGGCTATCTTAGTATATAGGCTAGGGTTCTGCTCTAGCAGTTATAGGCTTCTTTAGTTATGCTAGAGTAGCCTAACACGTAGTAGGGAGGCCTATTATAAGGTAGTAAGAGCAAAGAAGTCTGTAAAGTCTTCTAGGTAGTTAAGTAGTGTCCTAAGGTACGCCTTACTATTCTTGTAGTCCTCTAGGGGAATAATAGGCTAGTGCAGCTAGAAGCGAAAAGCCTTCTAGCTATAAGAGTAGTAAATAAGGTAATCTAGTGTCTTATAGTTACTGTAGGAGCAGAACAGCTCTGCGTCCTTGTGCCTAAACTTCTTGTAGTACTAGGCAAAGTCTCTGTGTATAGTATAGATAGCTAGTAACTTGCTAAGCGCTTGTTGTTCTAAGCGTAGTCCTTTAGGCTCTGTAACATTATAAAGTAGCTGCTAATGTCTATACTAGGCTAAGAGTTTAGGGGCGCAGGCAGACTACTATTAATAGGCTATAAGCCTATCTAGTACTTAAGCGTTAGAGTAGAGGCTAGTTATAGTAGGTTTAGCAGCTTATCTATATAGTTCTTAGAGGCTTTTAGCCTCCTAATTAGCGAGTGTGTTAGCCCGTTCGTTGCCCTTAAGGCTAGTGTAGCCTAAGGCCTATTTAACCTTAATATTAAGCATATCTATAGCCTGCTAGCAGTTAAGAAACGCCTATTAGGATAAGAGGGCAGCAGTGCTGTAGAGGTACTAGATAACTAAAGTGCTATTAATGTATATCTAGATACGTTAAAGGTGCTGTATAGCTCTAGTAAGAGTAAGTGTACACTAAAGAGCTTACTATGCCCCTATAGCCTCTGCGTTAAACACGTAAGATTAAGAGTTAAGTAAGCTGCTACCTTTAGTAGATAGTTTCTGCCCTTAGTATATAGCATAGCTATAGGTAACTCTCTTAACTCTATTAAGGTATTACTTAGATCTGTCTAACAAGACAGTAACGTTATTAGTTAGCAGTGTTGCCTACTAGGCAGTAAAGGCTTTAGCTACTGCAGCTTTCTAGACTAAACTAGTAAGGTCTGTCCTGTATCTAGGCAAGTAGTAAGGGGGTATAAGCAGCAGGCGAGGTACTGTAGGGAGGAGGTAGCTAACAATTTAGACCTAGGTTTAGGGCTGCTAGTGTCCTCTAGCTCTCTAGCCTTAACTAATAAAGAGGATAGTAGTTTAGCTTACTAGAGGGTAGTATTTATCTACTGTGCGTAAGTAGATAGCAAAGCAGTGCTATACTTATTTAAGTGCTACTAAACTTAAAAGTAAGCTAGCGTTATAAAACAGCGCTGTAGTAAGAGTAGTGCAGAAAACTAGGAGTACTCTATAGGCTACTAGAGCAATTGTCCTGTTTATAAAAGTAACGTGCTCTCTAAGTCTAGTACTAACTTCTAGCTTATAGGAAGCCTTTGCAATCCTTAAGGGTTTAGTACAGCCTCTATACTACGCCTCTGTACTATATAGTAGGCGTAAGAGAACGCAGGTTATAACAGCTTTGCGTAGGGAGCTAGCTAGAGAGCTATAAACTATCCTAGTAAGGCTACAAATATAGTAGGCTACTACTCTAGCCTTAGCAGCCTAAATATAGACGTGTTACTTAAAGCTAAGCTTATAGTTAAACTAGACTCTAAGCTAGCGCAGAGCTAGCGTCTTATTAGTGCCTATAATAGGGGTAATAGTAAGAGTCTTATTAACTACTAGTAGGGGAGTGTGTGTCCTCTTCTATCTAGTAAGATAGATTATTTTGCATTTCTCTAGGGCAAAGACGACGCAGTTATTATTACTCTACTAGTTAATCTAGTAAATGTTCTCTGTAATAAGCCTATTACTCTTCTTAGAGGTATATACTGCGCAGAAGAGGCACACATTATTAGCGTAACTAAAATAGTAGCTAGTGTCCTATATTATTAGTTTAGCTAGGTAGAGGGTGTAGAGAACTAAGGATAGTAGAGAGCCCTGCAGGGTACTACACTCTACAAGGTACTACAAGGTAGTAGTTTTCTTAAGCTAAACTTAGATCCTGTAGTTAGAGAGGAAGCTGCCTACAAGCTGTATTATAGCTACTAGCTAGCCTTGCGCCCCTATTTAGTGTAGCAGCTAGTAAGAGAGTAAGGCATTAAAGGTACCTTAGATATCTATAGTAACTATTATAACGTGTTGCCCTTAGGTAAAAGCTTGTTTAGCTTTATAGGTAAAGGCTGCTACTAAGTCTATTACAGACTGTTTAAGGAGAGCGCTACTATAAAGAGGGCTAAGGACGCTGTGTAGTATAGCTATCTAGGCTATACGTTAGGCTATAACCTATTTAATGCCCTTGCCTATAACTATATATAGGGCAATAGGGCGCATAGAGCAGGGGGATAACTAGTCTTGTTTACTAACCTTAAGGATTATAGCTACTTTAGCTAACTTCTATACTGCTAGGTAGTAGCTTATACGTAGGATTGCCTAGTAGATTATAAGAAGATAGTGCTTAATTAAGGCCTAGCAGGTCTTTAGGATATAGATAGTAATCTTGTTAATTCCTAGAGAAGTGCTAGAAACACTAATAGTATTACGCTCTATTTCCTCTATAGAGAGCTTAACCTGCTATAGCAGGGTAGGGTGTAGCGATAGTAGCAGCAGCCCTAGTAGGTTATTATTAGTACTAAAACGCCCTAGAATAGCTTCCTAGAGGGCCTTAGCCTTCTTTAGAGGCTTAGATATAGTGCAGTCCCTAACGATAAGAAGTACTTCTAGTTAGGTAGGTTTAAGTTTATACTATCTAATAATCTAGAAAAGGTCCTTGTTGTTGCGTACGCTATTAATAGTGTACTGCTAGTAGTCCTATTTTACTGCCTAGACTATAGAGAGGAAAGCCCTCTTCTCTTCTATAAGTTCTAGGTTAAAGCGCTTAACATGCAGGTAGTCCTTATACTAGGAGCAGCACTTAGAGGTCTACTAGAGAGCAGCTCTGCTTACTCTCTAGTCCTTCCTGCCTGCTATGTATAGAGCGTCTACAATAGCCTTTGTAAAGGCTGTAGCATAGGTCTTAATGTCTAGAGGGGAGTAGATAGAAGCTAGGTTAGGCACGTAGGCTATCCTAAGCTCTACTAGGCTAGTAAACTTAGAGAGAGTAGTTTCTAGTAGGCAGTAGTAGAACTAGTTAAGAGGCTCCTAGCCTTGTCTAGAAATAAGAGTAACTATTATGTTATAATCTAAGCTGTAATAAAGGTCCTCTCTTACTATTATAAAGGTAAATAGGATATTAAAGAAGGTAAGATTAATAACGTATCCTACCCTATAAGTAGCTACACTAGGCTTACTAATAAAGTCTATACTACTATTAGTAGACTAGCGTGCTAGTTTAGCTCCTCTATAGGCTGTAGTAGCGCCTAGTTTAAAAGCATCGTGCTTAGTATTAAAGTCCCTGCTAATTAGGCAGTAGCTAGAGGGGGTTAGGTTTGTAACAGTATCTAGGGCCTGTATAGACTATAGTTGCCTGTAAACATTTAGGATAAGAGTGCTGTTAACCTTAATCTATTATAGATCCCTCTAGTAAAGCGCTAGCTAGTAGGTAACGCTAAGTTTCGCCCCCTTAAAGGTGTAGGTTATAACCTAGGGGCGCTAAGCCTCCTAGTTATCGCGTTCCTCTTCTCTCTAGGTATCTACTAGTAGGTAGTGTTTATAGCCTAGGTAGGTAGAGGTGCGTGTGTTCTAGCAGGTAAAGAGTTCCTGTATATATAGTATATTAATTCTATTCTTAAACGCGAGCATAAGGATAGATATATAGCAGGGTAAGCTCCTGCTAATATTTACCTAACCTATCTGTAGGTCTTTCTCTCTTCTAGCAGGAGGGCAGCGTTGCTAAAGGTGTCCTAACATAAGGATTTAGAATCTATTATAGTAGTGTCCTTAGCAGAAGATAAGGCAGTGTAGTCTCCTCGTTAGGTTACAGACTAGGTAGAGAGTTTAATAAGATTTAGGCTTAGCCTAGCTACTGTCGTAGTCCTCTAGAGCCTGCTTAACTAAAGTATAGAGGTAGATAGAGTAGACTTAGCCTGTTTTCTCCTCTTAGCTAGGGCAGAGGCAGTATCCTTTAAAGCCCTGCTACTGCTAGTAACCTTATTACAGTCTAAACAAGTGCTAGGCGCTGTTAGGTTAGGTATAGATATAGGTATAGGGCTAGTTAAGTCCTTAAAAGACTGTAAGAGACTTACTATAGCCTAGGCAGTAATCTAGTGTACCTAGTTATAGGCGCGACGCCCTGCCCTTTAGAAGAGGGTAATTTCCTTCTTTGTAGGCTGTTAGAGCTTATCCCTAATTTATTTAAGAATAGCTAGGCATGTAGAGTGCCTAGATCTGTAGAGTCTAAGGTAGTTAGCGTACTAGTTAGGGTGTAAGCAGTTATCTCTAGAAGGCCTATTATATTCCTAGAACCTGCTACTACACTTACTATAGCAGTTCTCCTAGAGGTACTTTATAGAGTTATAGTACTCTTAGCACCCTAGGTTATAGCGTTTAATAACTAGCCTTTTAGTAATTTGTTTAGCCTAATTACTCCTACTAAAAAGCTAGAAGGGGCAGACTAGCTAGGCAAAGGAGACAATCTAGGTAATTAAGCCTATAAGGGCTAGTCTATGCCTAGAAGGGCAGTAGTTAATAGGCTCTATACTAGTTTAGATGTAGGCTTCTTCTTCTACTATCTTAGTAGTAGTAAGGACGTTAGTGCCTATAATTAAGTAGTAGGAGCTAGCTACGTTCTACATAGTATAGTTATGCTAGGTCTACAGGATAGCAGCGCTGTTAGCCTTAATAGACCTTAGTATAAGCTCTCTATTCTCCTAGCCTATAAGTAGCTAGTAGACAGCCTTGTTAGCTAGCATAAGAGCCTAGCTAGTCTTAGTCTTAGTAGCCTTAGGGAGATCTTCTAGTAGAGTCCCTGTAGCTTTATAGATAGCTTTGCAGATTACCTAAAGTAATAGGCAATTTAGATAGGCTGTAGCAGGCATAGTAATAAAGATGCATAGGTCCTCTTTAACTGTAGTAAGCTTCTAGGTAGGGATAGCAGGTCTAGCCTCGCGTTCTCTGCCCTTTTAGGACTTGCTCTTAGTAGTAGAGAGTCTGCTGTCTTCTTCTAAACTCTTAGAGGTTATAGTAATGCCTGCCTAGCTAATATAGTAGGTGTTAGTAGTTTTGCTCCTAGTAGTAGTTAGACTCCTACTATAGGAGTAGCTATTTGCCCTAGTATTAGGCAGGTAGTTTAGCTAGCTGCTAGATAGGTTTATGCTATTACTGTAAGCGCTAGTACTGTAAGAGCTATTACTAGTGCTTTAGGCACTTAAGGGGGTATTTAGGGCTGCTGTGTTACAGGCTTGTAGGCTAATAGTAGCTAAGGAGGTAAGGGCTTAGATAACCTAAAGGCGAAGTTCTACAGTAATAGGCTTGTTAGCAGGGCCTTAAAATAGCTCTATACACTTATTAATAGCCTCTGTAATAGCCTTAATAATATTCTTCTAAGTCTTATAGGCCTAGTGTACTGTAGTAAGGTGCAGAGCGAGTGCACTAGTAATATACTATAGCAACGTTGCAGGCTGCGGCGTGCTAAGTTAGCAGAGACTAAGCGAGTTCTTAGAGGTCTTGTATAAGATAACCGACGAGAATGAGTAAGCATCTTATCTTATCCTATACACAAATCAATGAATTAATATTACAATTGTTCTGTCTAGTTTTAATAATTATAGTGTAATTCTTTGTTTGTCCTAAGCCTAACAGCACAAAATGGCGAAGTCTAACAGCCCTAAACCTACAACCTACAGAGAATATAGGATAGAAGGAGGCTAAAAGTAGTAGTGCAAGTATAGGTTAATAATATAGTACGCTAAGAAATGTAGAGTAATACTTTCCTAGAGAGGGACTTATTACATTTTCCTAGAGAGGGACTTAACACATTTCCTAGAGAGGGACTTAATACATTTCCTAGAGAGGGACTTAATACATTTCCTAGAGAGGGACTTAATATATTTCCTAGAGAGGGACTTAATATATTTCCTAGAGAGGGACTTAACACATTTCCTAGAGAGGGACTTAACAGATTTCCTAGAGAGGGACTTAATACATTTCCTAGAGAGGGACTTATTACATTTTCCTAGAGAGGGACTTATTACATTTTCCTAGAGAGGGACTTATTACATTTTCCTAGAGAGGGACTTACTATACTTCCTAGAGAGGGACTTATTACATTTTCCTAGAGAGGGACTTACTACACTTCCTAGAGAGGGACTTATTATACTTCCTAGAGAGGGACTTACTACACTTCCTAGAAAGGGACTTACTACACTTCCTAGAGAGGGACTTACTATACTTCCTAGAGAGTGTAAGGGAACTAACCCTAAGGGTAGATGTTATTTTAAAGATAAGATAAATTTAATAGAGTCTACAGGAAGTGCTATAGAGAGTTTATATACTAGTCCTAGGCTAGTTCTAGGTAGGTTCCTTAGCAGGCTTCTTTAGCAGACTTTAGCAGACTTCCTTAGTAGGCTCTAAGGGCTATGCCTAAGGGTTACGGGGTCTATCCTCTTACATTACTCTCTTCCCCCCCCCTTCCTCTTTTTTATTTATTGTAGGGGTTCTGTATACTATATACTGCCTCTAGGTAGGTTCCTTTTTCCTAGCTGTTTCTTTTCTTCTATTTACTGCCTTTACTACCTTATTGCGTGCTAACCTAATTTGCTTACTAGTTCTCTAGGTAAGAGCTAGTTACTCCTTAGGCGTTTAGTTTAGCAAACAGATTGCAGGGGTCTAAGCTTATAGCTCGCCTATCTAGACAACCTAAATTCTATAACCTTCTTTCTTTACCCCTTATATAACTTCTATCTAACTCTATTACAGCCTCTATTTAAGCCTCTAGAATACCTCTAAAGGTCTTTAAGTATTATACCTCTCCCTCTAAGACCCTGCGTTAGCCGCGCTAGCTGCAGACGCTAGTTTACTAGCCTTAGATGCCTTCCTACTGTAGTAGTAAGGATGCTCTAACTAGGTTAGGTTCTTCTTATTAGGTTAAGTAGTCTAGTCCCGCGCCTCCTACAGCGCCTTCTACTCCTATCTAGGCTCTAGCTTCTATAGCTCTAGCTTCTACAGCTCTTACTGCAGCTTCTGCGCTAGCGTCTAGTGCGTATACTCCTTAGTATACCTACCTAGGTCCTAGTTCCTAGTTTGCTCTACGTTATCCTAAGTAGTACAGCTAGTACAATTAGTATAATAATCTATATAGTTACTTTAGGACTCCTGTTAGTTGTTCTTCCTACCTAGGATATAGTTCTGTAGGTTCTTTCTTTCTTAGTACTTATAGGTTATTATTATTAATATAATAATAAAGCAGGAACCTTTAGATCTGCGTTACTTCTCTACTAGTCCTATTAATTAGTACATGCGCTACATAGATGCCTAGGACAACAAGGCTTAGGCTTCTAGTAGGGAGTATTTCTCTAGGGAATCTAGGGCTAGTCTAGGGTTTTAGGATCCTTAATTCTATAATCTGCGTCCTAGGTTAACTCTAGTTCTGCTAGCTCCCGCTTATAGAGTTGCTCTAGCTATAGCTGCCTAGGTATCTCTCTAGTTAATTCCCGCTCTAGCGACTTCTGTTGCCCCCCCCTAGGGGGGTTCTTCTAGCTAGCTTCCTGCTCGCCTATCTGCTAGGGCTTAATAGAAGGCTCTAGTTACTTAGGCTGTAGTGTTATCTTTAAGAGCTTCTAGAAGTGCTGTTGCGTTATCTTTAAGAGCTTCTAGGAGCATTCTAGCGCAGCAATCTATTAAAGAGGAATAGGTAGTTAATATTTAAGAGCTAACTTCTAAGGCGTCTCTAGAGCAAGAGGAGGAAGATAATAACAATAATGCTATTAATGTTCTCCTACTATACTTGCTGCCTTCCTTTGCCTATGCTTATAGTAAGGAATAATAGGTCTTCTACATTACTTATATAAAAGGTCTTATTATTAGGGAAGAGAGCATATACAGTGTTCCTATTTAGTCCTATAAGACTACTTACGTAGCTTATGCTTATAACTAAGTTACGTATCGTTCCTATAAGTGTCTTCCTCTAGTTCTTTCTAGCTTCTACTAACTATGTTCTCTAGAGCCCTAACTCTATTCTAAGGAGCTTGCAGTAATCCTTAAGGCCTATAAGGACAGAAATGCAGAGGAGCTTAAGGAATTACTCTATATATGCCTTCCTCTAATTAAGCGCTACTTAAAGGAGTTCCCTATAATAGATACTAGGAAGCATCCTAGTTTAGCGGCTTCTATAACGCCTCTAAATAAGATAGACTACTATAAGGCTTCCTTAGACACTGCTTAAGCTACTCTAGAGTCTATCTAGGCTATACAGGGGTTTCTTAAGCAAAACCTCCTTATAAAGCATAGGAAGGTAAGTACTTCCTTTCTTCCCTGTTCCTTTTACATAGCTAATCTCTATGCAGTTAGATAAACATAATACTTATATTACTAGCTTAGGAAGCCGCCTAGATCGTGTTGCAGAGGAAGTCTAATTAGCTAATGTTACCCTTAGAAAGTACATTAATAATAATAGACAGTTTACTTAGGAGATTGTTAAGTTAGTAGAAGTTATTACGGAACAGGAGTTAAAACGTTCTAGGGGTAAACTAGGAATTTATTAAGAGCTTTAATAGGAACCTGCTTAAGAGCTAACTACTAAGGATTTGCTTTAGGAGTTTACCTATAAGTTAGAGAGTTCTGCTAGTGTTCCTCTAGCTGCTACAGTATTAGTTCTGCCTACTCCTACTACGCCTACTCCTTTAGTTACCTCTCGTCCTATATAGAAGCGTCTTCTAGCTAAGTCTTCTTCTAGAGACAGGTTAGATTGTGCGAAGCGCTACGCTAAGAGTAAGGGTCCTACTACTTAAGCCTTCCTCCTATAGGTTCTATTAGTGTCTAGTACTAGGTTCCTTAGTAGAGTTCTATAGGCCTTATCTTGTCTAATAAGGGGTCTAATAGGGATCCCTCTACTTCTTCCTGCCTT